>VYZV01006643.1:4748-20979 GCA_013401275.1 Pandion haliaetus | reverse complement strand
CCCTACAAACTTAGCTGAGCAGTTAAGAGTCCTTAAAAATGAGACAATAAAGAGCCAAATTTATAACAGAGGCAACAGGTAAGTTACTTTGGTAGATCTGATATATTATATTGTAGTGGGTCCCAAACTCGAACCAACAAATAATTCTCAATCTTCTCATTTACTCGCTACATGGCAAGTTCATAGATGTTTCTGTTAATAAGTAAGAAATCGCAGCTGAGGATCCCTGTACAGACTGTCCAGACAACTGGTGGTCTAATATCTATTTGGGGAATCCCTTTTTGATTAAAGATGTTTTGGTGATTGATGCTCTGAAACAGAGAATGCTTGATTAAGTTACAAACATAACCTGAACAGGAATAAAAATAATGTTGTAATGTACAATTCAGTAGCAATGATGTATCCTTAGGGGCAGTTTAATGTCAGCATTTCATGACTTGTGACAGTGTAACCTCAACACTGCACTAATGCAGGATGCTTTTTCATTTGTTGGGTAACCGTGTGTTTCACAGGTTGGGATTATGTCTGCAGAGAGAAGCACAGCAACCCAAAGTGCTAGAAAACAAAATTCAGCATTTATTCAACACTCATGCAAAGGGATTTTTGAACACTGGGGGAAGGTATACTGTTAAGCAGTATCAGCTACTTTTATGCCCACAACAAAAGAAAAGCTGCAGTGACTCAAGTCACTGACTCAAGACAAAATGAGTCCTAGAGGAGGTGGAAAATAGATGTGACCAGGATACTGGTGCTGAAAACAAGCTACCAGATGGAAATTGTGATCATCTTGGGGATGCTCACTATGCTGATGTCTAGTGGTGACTCACAAATACCTCTTTGGAAAACTCTTTACAATGGGAAACCAACAAAAGTATTTTCAGATTAAAATATAAATACAGACCATATTGTGTCTATCTCTGATAGTATCTGAATTTATGCTATTAGATGGTTCTAATAGCATAAAGGACATCAAAGCTCGGC
The DNA here is from genome assembly GCA_013401275.1 of Pandion haliaetus. Classification (NCBI taxonomy): domain Eukaryota; kingdom Metazoa; phylum Chordata; class Aves; order Accipitriformes; family Pandionidae; genus Pandion; species Pandion haliaetus. The sequence continues at coordinate 19,998 of VYZV01006643.1, read as the reverse complement.
TGGCAGAAAACCTTACAGTTGTTCAATGCAACATCTTCCTAAATAAATTCATTATTAATCTTCTACTAACATATTTGGGAAAATGTGCATTTATAAAAACCACCCCTCATGCAAAATCTGGTCCCGAGTGACTGTGAATGTCCACACTCATGACACAGCAGTCCATTTTCAGTCATTCCTCCTTTTAACTGATTTTAATCTGAACTGTTTGTATCCCAGGATTCAAGACAAAGCCCCTTTTGAAACTGTGTAGAAAAGCAACATGCTTTTTCATTTAAAAAGTAAAAGTCTGTTTTTCCACCCTGACTGAATTCTAAGAGAATGGAAGAGAATCTGTCCAGGGTATAGGAACACACTCATTTTGCAAAGACTAGTTTAAAATGCTATGTCCTTTAAAAGCAGAGCTGGCAGAGTGGTTCACTGGAGAGCTTTTCACCCACTTCAGCGCAAAGTCATCCTTCTTCGCATAACACGTGGTCAGAGTGGTTTGGGTAACTGGGCTCACTTTGCACTGAAGTGCATTAGGGAATGCTCCTGTAATCCTCTCTTCCAGCTGACCTGCGACTGATAACTCCAGCTACTGGCTAACACCAAGCAGAAGGAAGTAGTAATGTTTTCATCTCCCCTGGCGAGATCTTGAAGACAGACATCTGTCTGAGTGTTATTTCCAAATGTCAGTAGCCCCAACTCTTTTTTTTATAGACCTCTGGACATGTAAAAACTGGATATATTTTCACTTAAACTGTACATTACAAGCCAGGATACAATTTTTTTTTTACTGTGGCATGCAATTATTACAACAAAATCAAAGTACCAAAACTGGGTGCACTGTGCAAAGTCATGTCCCGAATCACTCGAGTGCCAAAACAGGACCACATCAGGAGGAACTGCTGAGCTACTTTCTTCAAAGAGCCTTGTCTCTTGGCAGCTACCTGCAAGAACAGAGAGGTATCTGTCATGGAGAAACTTTTACTTCAACCGCCTGATACAGCTGAATGATGCACATATCTGTCTTCTTTTTTTATACTGAAAAACTACTTAGCATTATCTTCACGTTAAAATATACACTAAACATTTTTTTAAAAAAAACAAAACCAAAAATACAACCTTACACAGAAAACCACATTGTAACCACATACAACCTTCAGAAAGAGGCAATCATAAAATACTATTCAACACCAAGACTGAATCTCCTTTATAAATGATGAAAGGACTGCCAAAAAATTGCTCTGATCTTCATCTTAACCTAATTACTTACATGTTCATTCTTGCCTCCTAGTCAAGGAAGCAATTTATAATCAAGAATGCTTGATCTACAATGAAAATTTATATTAATATTTCAATTACAGTCTACTGTTGAATACAATTTTTTTTGTTCCTTCATGTTTTTATTTTTGTGAATTCACATACTCATTTTACTAGGAAAAATACTTTCCAGAAAGCACACTTTGGGCATCAACTCTTCAAAAATGTATTTACTATAGACATATATGTATTAAAGAATTAGGTTCATCCAATCAGCTAATAAAATTCATGTCAAGTTCTTCATGAAAATTAACAGTTACAGTCTGAATTTCAAATTGCATTCCACTAACTAAAAGAAAAGTTCCCGAAAACAATCAAAGTATTTCAACTAATCTGGGGAAGTACCTGCTGTTTTCAGTATGGATCTTTTGCAACAGAGGCAGGCATTTTGTTGGGGTTTTTTTTTTTTTACTTCTTAGCTCTAAAACTGGAATGAAGAGTTGAAATTCTAATAGAACACCCTAATACAAAGTATAGTTAGTGACAGAAGTTAAAATAGTCAGTCATATAGTTTCATACTCTATGTAAAATTATGGTGATGTCTGATCACTTCTGAAAATGTTTTTTAAAGATTTGTTAGTAGGTTTCTGTATGCACTTAAATTAAAATAAAATACAAGTCCTTGGTATCTCAAATCAGCTTAAAAGGCAACATAAATGTGTCCTTGACTGAATTGTAATGTAGACTTTCATCCTTATATCTGAATGTATATAAATGAATTAGATAGCTTAAATAACCTTTTCATTAAAATCTTAAAAGGCCAGACTAGATTCCTCTTTTATTTGCACTATGTCATCAGGATGACTCTGAACTCATCTCTCCATATCCCTGGAATATTGATTTGATTGGAAACCTCAGCCCTGTTCCATTCTTGAATTTCATCTTTTGGGATAGAATAGACAAGCAGAATAAAGCAGAATCCTGAATGTGAGCAGTTCTCCACAAAAATTGGTGAGATTTTGTCCACTGCTTCTTTACTCCTGCTTATTACCAAATGCCTGGCTTTTTTTTTTTTTTTTTGTGTGTGTGTATGTGTGTTTGTCTATTTTTGCTAAAAATCTATGACCTGAATAGGGCTCATAATGCACATCAGTGAGTGAAGTCTTTACTCCTGTTTACCAACCTTTACAACACATCTGTCCACCATGGAATCCAACCACTCAATGTATGACTCAATGGGGGACTGCTCCTCCAGAAGGTGATCAAACTCCTGATACACTGGCAAAGAAAAAATAGCTCACCTCAGTACTTGGAGTCCATTTTGAACAAAAGAGAAACAAATCACAAAAAGCTGTCCATAACATCACAAGTTTGCTGTGTTTTTTATAATAGATTGCTTAGCTATAACAAATATGTCTTTCTTGGGGCTGACCCAATAAGTTTGCCTGGTCTTTTATCTTGTTTCTACGGAAAGTGATGGAGTCATTGGAAGTGGTATTTTAATGTGAGCAAATCAGGACCTATTACTTAAAATTAATCTCTTGTTTTAAGCTTCAGCTGTCTGGTGTACCCGGAAGTGAAACATTTATGGCGTTCTCTACGAAGAGTGTGAAGCTAGGCCTTGACCCTGGTGATGAAAACAAGGTCATGCATGAAATTGATTCAGAAATGCATAAAGAATCTTCTAAGCACCAAGTGGATGAGTATTGTTGATAGAGCTCTCATCTGTATAATGCTTTAGTTGCAAAAACATGATTTAACTGCTGCAAATCATCTATTATTTGCAATGCCAGACACACACACAAAGAATTTCCATGAACTTCTACTTCTTCAAAACAAATTGCTACCAACGCACAAATGCTATCCTTAATTTATTGAGAAGAGTTTCAAAAAGCAACCTGTATACTTTTTAACCTCTCCCAAGTACACATATTCATATTTTAATACAGAAAGTAAAAACAATCAAGTATTCAACTGCAGCTCTTAAACCTGCAAGTCTCTAGTTTATTTATGAGAATCAATGGCTGGAAGATAAAGAATCATGTACTTTGACACATTAAGAAACTATTCTTCAACTCACCTAAAATAAAAGGCCCAGTAAGTCAAGATGAAAGATACTTCCTACCTGCTGTGTTACAGGATGATCTCAATGTCCTATACATTTCCATTTATGCTTAATTATAAATAACAGGGGGAAGGAATTTCCCACTATAAGAAAGATAGTGAGGGAGGTGGAGGAGGCAAAGCTCAGAGGTGATAGCTAGGTAAGTGAGCCAGAGAGGCTATTCAACAATAATGCAAAGAACAAGCTCCCTGGTCTCTTAAGTTGGATCAGCAAGATGAGCAGGAATGTATTTGCTTCGCACCTGATTATAACTTTGTTTAACTTAGGCTTACAAAGGCTTGATAGTCAGAAACATTACTTGGGGAAGAAGGGAAATAATGATGTTTGGGCCACCCTTGTTTCATTGTTTTTTTTGAAGGGGCAACCTCCCTTTATTCAGAACAGGATCACAGAGAAATCTAAATGTTGTCTCCTTACCTGAGTATTTGGCTGGACAAGAACTGCCTGATAAAGCACATGAAGTAATTCACATACTGTGCAAAGAGGGGAGCAAGAGTGGAAAAACAAGTAAGTTGCCTGCTTTGCTGCTGGAGCAATGCAACTGTGTACAACAACCTATTTGAGAAAAGTAACTGTTTAGCCTTTAGTGACTGTTAAAAATACCTCAACAGGATCTGAGAAAGAGGGAATAAAGAAGAAATCATGTCAGAGACAGCTACCACAGCAGAGCAGGAAAGAGGTTCTTTTATACCCAGTGATTTTTCCCTGTTTGTCTCTAAGCTTGCTTATAGGCTTACAAACTTTTTTTTTTCAGTTACAATAATACCAAGAATGTGAAAGCAGGCCTTAACTCCATGTGAGTCACACAGAGTGTGATCTTTGAAAAGATCTTTGGCCAAGTAGAATAAACATCAAAGATAGGAAAAAAAAAGAAAAATCTAAGTTCTAGAATAATCTCTATACATGTCTGCACATCTCAGTGGAATCCCATCTCATGATGAACATTCATATTAGGTTACCATTTCTGAGCAATTGGTTCTTGGACTATATGGGCCTAAACTGTGGAAAAACGTGTTCAAATCCATTAGCATTCAGGAAAATTCCATGTGATTTCATTACACTTAAGCTTGTATTTAAATAGTTAGCACATATACAAAAAGCTTTCCTAAACGCTAAGGATCTTCTGAATGAGAGCCAAAACTGTTGCTACTACTAGGGATTACAACTTTGAGAATTCTCTTTTTTGGCCAGTGGGAGGATGTTGGGTCAATATTGAAAACGTAACAGATTACAGAAGGATATACCCAGCTTCTGGATTCCAGTCCCACTATATGCTACCTTCCCTGCTGCCACGTCAAGTTTCTGTCTCCTCAAAAGGGAAGAAGGTCATGTGAGGAAATGAATCAAGGGTTAAGAAGGAGAGGAAAGAGTACCCCTCGCTGGAAAAGAGCTAACAGAGAATGCTATGCCCCTCCCTAAACCAGGGAGAATTCTAGTGTTAACACGGCAGGATGAGTGCCAAAGTCAGCCTTGCAGGGTCCAGTGTACAAGTGAAGCTGTCATCCCTCCTCTTCCCAGCCACTCACTGAAAGAGTTACCCCACTAGCAAACCTACCCTTGCAGGGCTCCCACAAGTGGTTGCCCAGGTTGCTCCCCATTAAGGCTGGTTCTGGATAAAAGATGACTGGTTGTCCTCAAGAAAGAGATGGCAATACAACAAGTGGGTTCACAGGGACGTGAGGCTATGAATGATGCTAAAAACAAAGCTGGTCACCTCTGGTGCCTCAAAGGGACAAACTCAGCATGCATAAGGTTACACCTAAGCTTACAACCATGCACATTGCTGGACAATGCAAGTTGAATTTTATATTTGCAAAAGACCTTTGACTCTAAAACCAATTTGCCAATATATCCAAAGTCACTTTTTAGTTCATGCCCTTCACTAAACTAGGCAGAATCTAAATTAGCCAATGAGCTTGCTCAATATGGGACTTCTACTTACTCATAAAAGTTCAGGGTGAAAGCTTACCCCATCAAATTATCTTTTTTATGAAGATGCTGTTTAAAATTGAGCTTTTTATAAATAGAAGTTTACAACGGACTCACAACGGACTCAAATACACAGCCACTTCAGTGTCAAAACCATTCAAAAGACAACTCTCCTGCAATTCTACAGCAGGAGAGATTGGACTTTATCAGACTCAATGGTTAACTCATAGATTTCATTTGCTCAAGTTCATGGAAAAAAATCCTTTTGAATTTGGGTGCAAGTTTTGTGACATTGGCTGTTCTGGATACTAGAAAGAAACTTGTTAATGGAAGAGTGCCCAGATCCATGCCTCAAAACATAAGACCTTGACAGGGTTTTGCCTTACATTTTGATAAATGTCTCTATATTTATCTTAAGCCTCCAAACAAACCAATGGCTGCAAAACCAGTGTTATTTTCACTGAGTTTTGTTTCCAGCAGGAAACCAAGTTCACCTGGCTTTATCTGAGGGTTCTGCTCTTACATTGTATGATGAGCTTTCTGTGTTCCTCCCGTGAGTCCTCCATAGTATAGAGGGTTTGTTTGGTAATGCTATTCAAATCCACATTCCTCCAGTCCTCCAGCATTTGAAATGTGATGTCTGCACTGTGGATCACCGTTCTTGATGCCTGTAATCCAATCCAATCTGTTCATTAGTTCATGGTTTATTACGTTAAAAAATAGGCTTTATCCCCTTTTATGCTTCCTTAGCTAGGCTCACTAAGTTGATACTCCTCCTGGACCCCCACCCACCAGCTTGATGTCTTATGAACATTACAGGGTCCTCTAACCACAGAAAACTCCCAAGTCATTATGCCTACTTTAATCAACTGCAGGTATTTTGATTGCATCCACCACAAACCCTGATGAGCAACCCTAATCTGGTGGTGCTGTTGCTAGACTCCTCTATCTCTAACAGCTCTGTTGGTTTTCTTGACCAGCTTCAGTTCAAAACCAAAAAGCAACCAGAAAAATCAAGCCAAAACCAAACAAACCCCACTCAGGTTTGCACCCTCTTCTTTCCCAAACTATGAAGACTCTCATTCTTCCCTCAGCCCCATGAAAAAGTTAAAGTTCATTTGCCTCCACATCAGATCTGCTTCTTGGATGGTTGAGACAGTAGTCTGCTGTTGATAATGGGGAGGATGGGCTGAGAGGAAAGGAAGTGACACAAAGGTCATGGTCATATAACATACACCAGATCTCTGTAAGTTAAGCAGAGATGATAACCCACACTAAGGTTATCAGCTTCCCCAAGGAAATGATGCATTTGAAGAGAAGTAAACTGTTTGATCCCAGGTCTGATGCAGAAGGCTGTGGTCTCTGTATCTTGATTTCCTCTGAAACCCTATGGACCTCCAAAGTTCAGTCATGAGCCACCATGTTTGGGGAAAAGTAGCACTGGTATCTCTGCCTCAATCACTAAAATCATGGAGGAAGAAATCTACAAAGAAGTCCTTGCAGGAGCGAGGTCTTTTCCCCAGGGCTTCTTCCTGTGGGCTTCACCACTCACAGGGTTAACCTGAGGTGTTTGATATACCTTCCAAAAGCGGAGCTTTCAGCGTGACAGGGAAAACAAACTGTCTGCTCCAATACATGGGTGAAATGTTAATGAATCCAATGCATTCTCCCCGTTTTTATACTATACAGAATTTGACCTCATGACTTTTTGATAGGTTATTGTGATCTAAACTAACTGGTGAAAAACAAACACTTCAGAGTAGTTTTTATATTCACTTGCTATGTTTGCAAGAATATTTCTATTTAAAACCCCAGTGGTTGAACTGTTTTATTTTTTACTAATTTGCATTTGATTTATAATATACAATTAGACTTGGAATTTATTGTCAGACATATAGAAGTTTTTCTTGCTTTGCAATAGGCCTAATACAAACTGCTCTGAAATCAATGGAGTATCTCTCATTTATTTCCTGGAAATGAACCATCTCTTCAAATCAAATAATAATTTGTTTCATAAAAGTACCCTGCTGAACATAATGATCAGGGGTTGCCAGTTGTCTAGAAAAGCATTTTTTGCTGATTACTTTTTGATTTTGTCAAGATAGTCACAATAAATATTGGAGGTAAACTGCTAACATGATCTCTTCCTCTCTGAGTAAAGTCCAGCCTGCCAATTCAAAAATTATTTGAAAAGTCAGTAAAAATGCATTCAGCAAACTTGGGTAACTGAAATATTTACTTGGCAGAGATGATTTAGTGATGTCTGTCGCCGGAGTATTTGTGAGAATCTTCTTGACACTGCAGCAAAGAAGAGATACATATTTACATACTGTGCTAAATGAAGAAAATTACTTCTGAAAAAACTAAATTAAAACAAGAACCAAAAAAGTATATCCAGTTCCCTATATACAATTGTGGCTACATAAAGTGCATTCAAATAGCCCAGTTTTAACTTAGTTTAAACCTTGACCTAAAACCTTAAATCTGAATGCTCAATCACTTTTACAGAGGCATATGACAAGCAATGATTTATAGATGTTGTGAATAATGAGATGACAAGAGAAAGGTAGAGGACAATGGAAGAGCTTTGCTTGTTCAGCATAGCAAATTTTCTCTTGATATACAAAGGAACTGAAGACCAGAAAGAACTATTTAGTAGAAAGAAAAACGTTGGTGCGAGAACAAGTGGGCATAAAATAATGATAGCTACATTATGTGTGGAAATCAGAAAAGGTTGCTAAGTCTTAATGCAAACAAGCTTTGGAGGAGTCTTTTGACTGGACTAGTAGGAGCTCAAATCTGATACAGTTTCAGGTAGAATTTGATAAAAGTTTCTGAAAGAGATTACATGATCTACTAATATGCTATGGGGTAAGATGGCGCAGGAGGTACTTGCCAGTCCTCTGCTCCTGTTTTAGCTCTTTCCAAGCGATACGGACCTTGCATTAAGGTATTTCCTATAGTTGGAAAATGAACTTTTAAAATGTTGTATTGGGCATCTTTCTCTGAATCTGTGACTTGGGAACTGCAAACATGACCAAGGCTTGGAGTTACTCCTGTCAATACCTCCATTGGCTGCATACACTATCACAAATTCTGACGAGACGGAAACAACTGCAGAAGCAACAAAGGCTCCTGTAAAAGGTAGGACACACTCAAGTTTTTCCTTATAATAAAATCACCAAAAACTTGCAGATCTATCCAAACAGGCCTTAGACAGGGCCACAGAGTAGGTTTTCCCCCTGTACTGTATATAAAGGCACTTAAAGAGTACAGATTGAGAATGACTAGAAAGTGTAGTGTCCATCTCTCTCTCTCCCTACAAGATTGGAAAAGATTTTGCTGTTGCAGATTCTCGATATTTTTGAACTGACAAAGATGTGATAAACCATATTCTCAGTTCTGACTTTGTGTAACTTTTAAAATAAATTAGTAAACAACGCAAAAAAACCCTAAAATTAGTTGTTCCAACTTACATCCTGACTGTTCTCAGTAAAATATACACCTAATTTTCCATGCTGATCAAAACAGTTAATCCTTCTCCTAAATTAGTTTTTTTTTTTTCCCTTTAACTTTGTGGTGTGGAATTTAGTGCTCATGAAAGGCAAAGAATGGAGAGCCGTGAAATAAAGCAGGCTTTATCAATAGGTGATGTGCACTGCAGGCATCTACAAAGCACATCTGAAAAGGACTAGTGCCCTTTCCTGTGGTGACAGGGTAATTTGATCTCCTTCATTTTTAACTCTGGCACTTTTTTGAGCAAGGGCCTCAAGCTGTATTCAAATTGTGCTAGCCTAAAGGTTTGTTTAATAATTTCCTTTGCCTAATATCATCCCTAATGTTTGCTTACTATCAACAAAATTAATTTCTTATCAGAATCCACAACAACGGAAAAGCAATTCTCATTTTGAGCAGTGCCTCATTTCACTAAATGAAATTGGTTTTCATGAACAAGTGGAGATTGTAAGTGAATGCAAGATTTATAATGTTGACAGGTTTAAATTCCTAAAAGAACACTAGTCTCACTTCCAATTAATTTGTAATCAATAAACACTATATACATCCCAAGTTAATAGGAGAGAGATTGGGCAATACATACATTCAAATTTGATATTTCGTAGGTTTTCTGGTAAATCATGAAGAGCTACTTTCAGCCACTCATCCAGCTGCTTCGCAAACTTTCGGATCACCTGCGTCAAACTAAAAAGAGAAAGCACTACATCAGAACATGTTTACTCTGTGTTTTATCCTACAAAATCTGTGATTGTGTGATGACTATGAATCAGTTATTTACAACTCACTATTATGCAGAGTTGCTGACATATTTTGGTTTGTAGGCATGAAGAAAAACTTCTGAAAACATTTGCAGAAAAAGAAAAACATATTACCATGTTCAAAACCTCACAAAGAACGAAAGTCTCTGTACTGCACTGCTTTGATACTTACAAACAGTATTCTTACCTTGAAATAAAATCATTCCCACTTTGTACAAACATAAAATCACAACTGTTTAAAGAAGACAATAGATCAAGCTTTGGATTTCAGCTCAGCTGTGCCCACATTTATACAGATGTACACAGGGATGTGCAAGCAAAGTGACAACCATGCTGCAGGCTAGAGCCAGTGAGTGGATGATGATGGTGGGGAGGAATTTCCAGGCAAGCCCACACAGGTGGGGGAAGTGAGGGCGGAGCAGGACCTGCCTGCTTAGCTCTGCACAGGACAGGAACTTTCCCAGACAAGTGGGATTTCTCTCTTCTCCCTTACTACCCTTTCCTGATGGCTCCATCATTTCCTGCTAAACTTGGGAGGCAGCTCATTCTGCCCTTCTTCTTGGAATTGCTCAGTATAAACCAACAGTTTCCAGGAAAAGTTGCAGGGTGTTGTGCAGGGGACCCTAACACTTGGTTCTGCCAGGCTGAGCTGTGCTGCCTGTAGCAATACTTGAGATACACAAATGAGAGAGAAAGATGCAAGGAACTTCCCCTCTTCCAGCTGGGCAGCTTCTTCTGTTTGTATTCCTAACACACTGCACTGAGAACAGAGCTGGTAGAATAAACATGGGCATAGGCCTGCTCTGCTCCACAAAGACACCTTAACAGGACAGGGGATGGCTGACAACTGCTGCACCCACTAAAAAGTGGGTTTTCTGGACAGCCAATATTTGTTCCCAGGAAGCCCCTCAGAGGATTCTGGCTGAGTCAGCAAGATTTCCTTCAGGAGCTTCCATTGCAATGAGACCCTTCCTCACCCCCTCCAGTGCAGGCTATGGCTTAATAGCCACAATCTGGCCCTTTATATGCATTACAAAAGTCTATATTCACACTCAAGTCTCTCCTTATTTGCTATGAAAGAACTAAGCAGCTTGAGAAAAGGACTGCTGTTCTGTTTAATCCTTCCAGTGAAATAGATTTGGGGGGGCATGGGGGGCTGAGGGGCAAAGCCTGTAAAAATGTACATGTCTTATCAAGGAAAGCCCATGCTTATAACAGGTTTCTTGTGGAAAAAATACCTTGTCTGTACTTTAGCAGTCATGCAGTGCACATAGGAGAGCAGAACATCTTGAAAACATTTGCGATGATTAGAGACACTTCAAAAACTTGAGGGCCAAATATACAGCACCAATAAGAAACTCCTAGAGCAATATTCTTAACAAATTGCTCAACTTCAGGAACACATCAGTCAAATAATACTAAAGGTGTACACATATATTTAGAAAAAGAGTTTCCTGATGCTCATATTAGGAAAATCAAAGGGGGAAACAGGTTGACTGCACTCCATGATTACACTTTTTGCTGTGAACTGTTGATCTCTGTCCTGCTTTACCTATATAAACAACACTTCTTGGACCCCATGAGCTCCAGGTAGGAAGAGAACAGCTGAGACCTACCACATGGATTGGAAAAGTGAATTTAACTTTGAAACAAAAGAGGGAAATTTCTCTTTAATATTAATAAAGCAATTCTAAAATAAGCATCTGTTCTTCATAGTTTAGTCAGCTTGTCCAAGACTTCACAAGTACAATCTTCATGGTTTATACTACTGGCAAGCAGAGTAACAATTGGGTTCCAAGACTGTATACAGAGACAAATGCTTAGGTTGCAGTGCCTGAATATGCATGTGAGTATTAACAAAGAAAGCAGCAAGGCCAGCTCCTCTGGTCACTATAATTCAGAATACTTTTATGATGTTATCCCCGACTAGCGGAAAAGTGTCTGAGATTTTCAGAAGACAGTGTGGCACTCTGCAGCCTGCAGCCTTCTGACATTCCTTGAAAGTTGGGATGTGACTATCAGCTTGATGTTAGTAAACCAAGAAGAAGGTGGTATCCTTTATCACACAAAAAATAACAAGTTTTTCGCAGTACAAGTCTTGCTAAAATCTGAGCATTTCTTCTGGAACATGTCAGCTCTTCAACTCCTTTGAATTGATACTGTGACTTAAAACTCAAGAAACGGGTGGCAGCAAGCAGCTTTCTGAGAACTGGTGCCATTCTTGAAGAAAAGACATATAACAAAGACAGCTGAGCTAAAAGTGGTCAGTGCTGCTAGCTATACTGACCTGTCAGGTAATGCTTGCAGTACTGTTGGCATCAAAACTCCAGAAATTGCTTTGTACAGAATGGAATCACAAACTCCCACTATATTGACTACAGTTGAAGAACCCAATACGGGCAGCATATGAGGAGGCATCCCTTGCCAAAAGTGCAGAAGAAAACTTTGAACCTGCAGTCACGAGAAGAAACAGGGATGTTTAAATTAAAATAATCAAAGGCCACAAATACCATTTTCTTTAAATGATCCTGCTTACATAGCATTTGTTTCAGCCCCAGAGCTGGACTGATGGTGTACAATGCAGGCAAGGCATACTCCTTAACTAGACAGGCTTATACTGTAACGCAGCACACAATGGGATAATCAACCAAAGGGCGAGGAGACATTCTGAGTTGGTGACAGGGTGTCTTTGTGTTACTACAGTAGAGACCCATGGGAACCACTATATTGTTACCTTCCATCAGCGGCTGGTGAGTGCAACTCTTTGGCTTCCACATGTCAAACCTTTTCCTTTCTCTTTGCTCTCTGTCCCTGTATACAAAGGAATGCAATCTAGGGCTTGGGGTAGGGAGGGAGACGAGGATAGCACATGGCTTACAGGGGTCAATATACCATTTTCTGTCTTCATTTTGGAAAGAAACACTACACTTTTGGATTTCTTCTTTCCCCCACTATGAAGGAAAGATGAGAAAGAATGGAGAAAGACAAAAAAGAAAATGCGGAGGAGATTTCAGACACAGCAAAATACAATTCTGAAAATTTTAATTTAGGAAATAGAGGTGTTATTCAGTGAACAATATGATCAATTCTGCAGAGGTCAGAACACTGCCATTTATAAGTGATAACCTTTTGCATGCAATCAGTACTGAAATAAGTAACCACACCAGGTGCCATTTATATATTGTTGCTGCTCAGCCCCTTCCCCACCATTGATCCTGACAAACAGATTCCCTAACAAAATATAACATCCTGCTCTTAAGAAAGTATTCTGAGACTCATTCAGCAAAACTTCCTAAATACATGTCAGATACTTCTCTCACATGGAAACATCTAGATTGGGTACAACGACTTAAGAGAGCCTCAGCTTTAAACCAGAAGAGTGTGAGAATTTAAACACTGAGAGAAAGAAAAGCAGGGAATTTCTTGCCATTGTTCAAAAGGCAGAGTCAAAAGACCAGTTTCCTTTGATTTTTTCCAGGACCTGGATGTCATATTTGAATCAGACCCTCAGCATCTCTATGGTCAGATTCGTTTTCCTGGACTAGAGGCCTTCTTCACATGTAATATAAAACTGCTTGCATTCCAGTAATGCTTTATTTTTCAGCTCTAATTATAGAGCTGTCTGCATGCACTGCCAGAAACCCCTCAGATTCAGTCAGATATGCAGCAGGTAGAAACCTTACCCATTTCTAATGGATGGTATCATCTGCTGAGCAGTGCCTGTGTTCCTAGCTGCACTGCAGTACAACTGAGCAATGGAGGCTGCAGCTACAGCTTTCTGGGATATCTGGGAGGCTGTAGGCCCACCACCACCCTGTGCCATTGTTAGTAGACCAGCAGAGCCCACTATTTTGGCTGTGGCACCTGCCCTGGGTTTGTGCTGAAAGCTCAGAAAGAATTCCTTCAAACAGAGCTCAGCCCCAACTCAAAGCTTAGAAAGGTGGTGGTGGACAGACTTCTTGAGTTGTAAGAACTGGATTGTCCAACATCCTGTACGAGGGTATTGCTACCTTAATCCTGCTGGAGAATGGAGAGACAAAAACATTCCCATTGCTTTCGTTCCTGTAACTTGCACAGAAGTTGTAAGTGAGATTTAACACTATCGGTAACATATTATATACTCAAGCATAGCTATCGTTCATTACTCATGAAAAGGATCGGCCATCACAAAACCAGAAATTTGTAATATCACATTCAAAATAAGCTCACAGATCCATTAATAGTTATGTATCATTAAACTACAACTGTAGTTTCTAACCATACCTCATCAAAGTTTGCTCTTATTACAGTGTCTAGTATTCTCTGACAGTGAGTTCTATACATCATAATAAAGGTAGAAACCTGAAAAAGAATGAGAGTGAGACACACAAAAGATCATTCTACTTTAAAAAAATCACTTTTAAAACTGTCAGAATATAGAGCACCAAAATTAATTTTTTTCTTATCTTACCTATGCACAATTGCAAAAATAATGAAATCGGTTAGAGTCTAGTTAGATTAGTTAGATTAGCTTTAAGATGAGTTTTCTTCTTAAAAGTAAATTCTCCCTTTGAATTCATGGATTTTTCTATGTCAATGGGGATTCTTCAAATGTAAGAGGAGCAAAAAGCTTCAGTGAGATCAAAGACGAGAATGTGGCCCTAATTAGGACATAAAGAACTATAAAACCCTATTCTTTTGTCCACTTTACATTGATACTACACATGTGAATAGCATCAGAAAACTAGCAAGCTCAACCAAGAGCAGCCAGAGCACTTTTGTCGTATGTGCAGATAGGATTCTCTTAATTTCTAGTCTAGAAGGATAAGAAATACACTAAGTCCCTCTCTGCTCAAGAAACCATCAGAACTGTTTTTCAGTTTGCCGTCAAATGTGTTCACAGATTAAAGAGCTGTAACACATTTAAAAACAGTTACCCTCAAACCTCACCTTCTGTATGTAAGGTAACTTTAAAAAAAGTGTGCACGGGCTTTAGAAATATTGTGCAGCTGATAGTGTCAGCTGCCTATTTTAAGGGAAGATATTTCTTCCAATTATATGAAGCAATTAAGTCCCCCATAAATAAAGTCAAAGCATTATTAAACTTACTCTAATTTAAAGTCTTTATATTTTAGATAAAGCTTTAATCCAGAGCAGGGAAAAAAACCCAAGACAAGCCAAGAAAAGATTTCCAAAGTGTTACCTTCTCCTCTGGCAGACTGGCTGGCAGATTTAGATCTTTGACATTTGGAAACTCTGGCAGTAATGTTCCCAGTTTGGATCGTGGTGAATACGCCACTGTCTGTTTGGTTACTTCTTTTTTTCCTGTTTCGTTGACCCAGGCTGCTCCTTTTTTAGAATACATCACATCATAATACTGGGAGTTTTCTTTCACTGCAATTCCATAATAATGGTACCTGATACATAGAGATGTATATTTTATAAAGCAGATTGTTTTAAAATTAAAACAACAACATCAAAAAGATATGGGGGTAAGAGAAACTGATAATGCTAATGATTTCTACAGCAAAACAGACTGTGGAATAGTTTATATATTATTAACAAGCATTGATTCAGTAGCAGAACATCATGGTAATATATTGGGCTTCCAATTTTCATTCCTTCTGGTAAAAGTAGCTCTCTTTAGAGTTAATAAAGCTGACTGTTGCAGGGCAGAAAAATAATGGACTTCCATTTT
>VYZV01006634.1:0-51855 GCA_013401275.1 Pandion haliaetus | reverse complement strand
GATAGAGAATTATGCATTGTCTAAATTTGGGCTTGGAAAGGCCTTCAGCTTAACAGAGATATGAACAGATCCTAAATGCTGGATGTACAGGCTTTTTAATGACATGGGGGTGCTTAGTTCCCTCCCACAACCCCCTGTAAATAAAGGAGAACAAACACACATTCAGAAAATGAAGCATCTATATAAATGAAGCAGTACAGCAGTTACTCACAAATCCTAACATAAATATACAGTCTTTTATATCCTGACATTTCCATATATAGTATTACTTTCTCTTTTTGTTAATCTAAATAAAATGTTACCTTCTGCCACTTGTCACAGAAAGAATTTTCACTTATACTTTCAATAATTAATAAAGAAGAACTTTAAGAAGAATAGCAGCCTTGCTTTCCTATACTCAAGTGCAGCACTTTAGACATTTTAAAAACCTCTAGAATTCCTCTCCCTGAAAATTCATCATCCATAAAGAGGTAGCTTCATGGATATGAAATATAGGACTTTGGCTATCTCCAAGCATGAAGTGAACTAATGCATAATTCTCTATCCTGTGAAAGTAGACCCATTTAGTGAATTTTATATAATAACCCAGAACGAAACTTTCAAGTCAAGCATTGGTTTTTGCCTTTCTGCTTATAAATGTGGTAATTCTGGGCAACTAACCTTGACCTTTCTCTTTAAGGACTGATTATTTAGGACCTACAGAATGACCAGAACATCCTTTCCTGTCCATAAGATAAAGATGTGTCAGGGATCAAAAGGGAATGTCATCATCCACCCTAGATAATTTTTCCTTTCAATTTTCTGAGCAACACCATAATTTATTTCCTTTTATTTCCCTCACTCTCAAAATCTAGCATGAAATCCTGCCTGCCAATCTGTCCTCTTCGAAGATTTAGATCAAGCAGCCTTTGGATCCTGTCAGAATTGTCCTTGCACACATTAAAAGGAGAAAGCTACTAAGCAAAGTAAAATTTTTACACATACAGACAGCTGGAGTTTGAAAATGTATCTGAGTTACTGCAAAACTGTTACTCAGGAGGCCGCTGGGTGGTCCTGAGCAAACATTCAGCTCAACTGTACAATGTGCTCCTAACTGATCGCTTAAGACAGAAATAGGCCACACATTTACAGGCTGCAAGATCAGTCCAATTCTATTTATTTATTTATTTATTTCAGAGCAAGGGAAAATACATTTTCTTAGTAGAAGTGGTGTTGAGCCACAAAGCCTGTACCAAAAATCATTCTGAATCAGAACCTCCAATTATGCATAAGTATAGTTTCAGGTTTTAATTTTTTTGAAACTTACTATTTGCAGTCTGAGGAGGTGAGGTCAATTTGACCAAACACTTGCTAGAGGCAGAAGTACTGTTGGATCCTTTTTAAAACTATTTTATCACANNNTTAGGGTACTTCAACAGAAGTCGAAAAGACATAGACCCTAATCCTTGTGCTAACCACCTGGATTCTGTGATATTAGTTTAATAGCCCACGTATTAAAAGTTAATGAGAAAAAAAATATAGTTTCTGTATTTACTCCTTGAAATGCAGTTAATAGTTAAAAAAAAGCAGCTAAGAGAGAAAACATTCAAAAATCAACATGGTCTAGCACTATATCACATTTAAATGGATTCTATACTGTTGCAGTATGGCATGTCTCAAAAATTAAAGGTGCCTTAACTTACAATCACTTCCAGCTTTCCCTGGACATCATGCGACTTGATAACCCAATTGACAGACTTTTTACACTTGAGGATAAGTACGACGTCTCTGACAAGTTTGGCGCCTGGTTGAGATGGTTTAATGTCAACAATTATATCCACCTGGAAAACACTGTATGTGGAAAATAGAGAGAAAGTTAGGCCAGAATGCCAGAAATTTTCAGCTATCAACCTTCGTCCAATCCATCATGTTTCCACTGTCTGGCCAGCTGATTAAAATGCTGGAGATTATCCCAGGCAACACAACATGTGCAAAACAGATTGTTATTCCACATACGCTTAAATGATTTTGCATAACAATAGAAACAAATACTTTTTAGACAAATATTATTTTTGTCTCTTGTTTATAAGGAGTGTGCTACTCATTTCAGCTATTATTTAGAGCAGGTTAGTTATATAACTAGCAGCTTGCTTTATAAAGTAAATATTGTTTTCTTATTTCACTGCAACAGTGCCTAAATATAGCTGTTTCAGTTTCCTCTGGCTATTAACTGCATTAGAGCTCAAAATAATACCTTAAAAAAGCAAAAAGATAAATTAAGCAGGTTAATACTAAAAAAATGCACAAATACTATATTGGGGAGTGTCTCTGCCTAGGCAGTTAAATTGTGGAATTACTTTGCTTAGGATCTTGTGTGTGTTGAGGAATTAAGCTGTGTATTCAGTTTCCAATACTTCTGGATATATACTTACTTTAAAAAGAAAAGAAAACAGATGACCAGCCTACTGCTTGTTGGAAAATAGATGAACACTATCCAGATTTTCAAGACCTCAGTAAAATAAGTAGAGCAAATGGGTTTGTACCCATCAATAACATCTTGTCATGCAAAATACTAATTCAACAGGAAAACCTTTACTTCCAGATCATCTTATGGGGCCATATGTCACAAGAACGTGCTCATCCCTAAGTAACAGGTTTCAGCTAATATTCTGCACTGAGACTTAGTGCATCTTGGGACCTTTGTTTCACCTCCTGCAGTTTTACACACGCCCAGCTCAGCTTCTGTAAGTTTCTTTGTGTATATGAACTTTGTAAAGATAGCTGTGGATAATACATAAAACTAAGAACAAAGCAAGAGGAATTTAACTTATTACTTTTTTTACTTTTAATAACAAAACATTTAAACACTTTGCAGTGTTATTATCTGAAAAACAAATTCCTATCATACTATCAGCCAAAGCTAAAAGCCCAGAGGGACTGGAGACAGGGCTGTCATTGTGTAACACTGCAAGGGACTTAAAACCATGTTAATGCTATAGAACAGCTCTGTTCAGGATGGGGCTGCAACTCACACCACACAGAGGCAGATCATTTGGGCTTACCTACTCCACTTCCACTACATCTCAGCGCTTTCTTACTCTCCCAAGGTTTCTAGACAAGAATATTCTCAGGCTGTCAGTTCACCATCTTTCAATGAGATAATTACCCTTCTTGCAAAGGCCCCTCTTCCCACCTCTACCTCCCTGTGTGATGTCCTCATTAGGGGTGGGATGCACTCAAATGTAACTGCATGAGGAGCACAATTGGACAATGCTGGATATCCAGTGTCTGCAGTACACAGACAGGATTTTAATTCCACCTTATCTCTGATGAAATTGTACTTTTCTTCTTGCAAAAGGGAAAACCATCTAAGTTTCATAGGAAATTTCTGTTCTAGTGACCATATTCAGCACTTATGAAGAGCTTTTCCAGGTATGACTATCTGAAACAAATCCCATCCATGTGCTCCCACTAAGACCTAGGAGAGACCAGCAAAGGCTGAATGTTTTAAATGTCTTACCTCCCAAAAGCACCTTTGAAAATTTAGATAATCCTCATAATGCATACAGAGAGTTAAGCAGTTTTCCCTAACCACTAATTATAAACTTTTTTTTGGTCAGTGCACCACTGTCAACCCTAAAAATTTCTTGCAATTATCAAACTATCCCTTAAAGTCAACTGGAAACTTGACAGAAAATATTGTTATGATTCTGCAGACCAATTGTGGAACAATTACCATGGACTGCAGATCACTTGTGATCTGACACTGTTGGGGAGCCACTGCCCTAGGCCTTGCAGCCAGTCATCCCTACCTGTGACAGGTCAAGATAACTTTTAACCTCTCTGTCATCTCTCCATACAGTGGTCCCATCTTAAACCCTGTCTGTTAGATGCTGCCCTTATTAATATTCCCTTATTCACTTTATTCTTGGAAAAATTTGATTGATTAAGCAAGAAGCAGGACAGGATATAGCCCATAAAAAATGCACTTCACAGTCTTGTCCAGAAAAGTCCTGGGATCCTGAAGCAGAATCCAAAATCTTTACATACTGAAGAACTACTTTCTATTTATGCAAAGTACTAAGGTCCAAACTCTTTTAAGGATGAAATGGCTACTTTCAGCTGATTTTCAATAGACAGGTGAAATCTTTAGCTGTGATTTCAAACAGATTTAGTCTATTCAGACAATACTTTACCTGTATGGATTGGAATTTGGAGTGATTAGTTCAATGATATGAACTTCTCTCTCTTGGACTAAGTTAGACATAATGCACCCCTCTGCTGTTTTTGGTTGTAGGTATCCGGCAAGGTAATTTAAAGAGAGAAAATTCTTTTCTATGTTGCACGAGGGAGGAAAAACTTGATCTGGAGGGGGGGAAAAAAAAAAAAAAAAAAAAAACATCTTCACACATAGATATCAGCTTACACGCATATATATATACGGCATCCACTTCAGTGCAGCACTATGTTTTGTGACGTAGGTCTTTAGGCTAAAAGGTATATCTATTATCTATCATAAGCACTTATAACAAAACATAATATTGAAAGGAAGATCAGTGTTGCAACAACACAGCACACCGCTGATGTAAAATACATACTTCTAAATCGAACAGTTTCTATTTACGGATTTAAATATTTAATGACAGAAAATCCCTACAAAGAGAAATCTCAACACAATACTGAAGCAAAATATGTGAGCATTTTTCAAAATGAATAAAATACATTTAATTTGTTCCTTGCACCTTTAAAAAAAGATTTTTCTTTTGAAATTAACTCATAGAAAACTTTTATGATCAATTCATTCTCCCTTTAGAAAATGCTTTATTCCTGTTATTATAAACTTACCATATTTAAAAGAAAGTATTTTCCATTTCCTTACTCAATATTTTTTCCTATATATTGCGTAGTCAGAGTCAGTGTTGTCTAGAAATACTGCAGTTCTCTTGTGCATGGAAAATTGAATATAGCAAGAAAAGGATGAAATCAGTTGTTGATATTAAGGAAGTCTGACCATAATATCCATAACTGAAATTAAGAAATTCTAGAGTAGATATTCAATCTCTTTTTTGGTTTTAACTGCCTAGCTGATCACAAGCATTAACTATTGTACAATGCAACACATAAAAAATAGTCAGTTGGTATGAAGTTCTCATGCACAGCCTACATTGCTGTACCCCAAGAAGCAGTATTTCCACTGAAAAATAGGAATACTTTGTATTTCTGAGATAGTCTTTCTGTGTATTGACAATTCAGGTGTAAAGCTAAGTATCATGTTTAAAGACACAAAGTCCTGTAAGAATGTAATTCCAAATGGCTGGCTCTTTGACCTTTGCTTTACAAAGAAGGCTTTCCTATTAAGGTCAGTAACAAGATAGAAAAAAAGAGAAAAATATCATGCATTATGCATGCAAAACTGTGGATGAACTCTTAAAAGCTAAGCTGAGACCACTGTTAGCATTTGCTCCCTAAATGAGAGCTGAAACGTCACCCCTGAACACATTTGTGTGTGGTACACAACGTTGCAGGGTGACCAGAGCATCCTGTGACCCCAGCCACTGCAGAAACAATTAGGGGAGTTTCTTCTCCTGATCTTACACAAAGTAGTCTTTGAATATTAACCTTACTGTCTTCCCTACAGAATCTATGAAAGCTGTATGAGGCTATAACTATTCATACTGCCCAAGCAAAGCACTCGTCTAACATCTGGTATGTGCCCTGCCAGATTAGCCTTGAATGCAGCTGCAGTTCTGCCAGCTCCTCCCACAACAGCACAGAATGGAAAGTGATCCCAAATGGTCTACACCGAGCTTGAATTTATATATATATATACACATACACACACACACAGACAGAGATACTAGGTATTTGCTTCTCAGCTAGCGTACAACACAATTCAAGCCATAAAGTAACAGCCTCCAAGTAGTCTGTGGATAATTACCACACATGCTATCATTTGCCATTGCAAAGAACTTGGTTCCTGCTCCTGGCACTTCCATTAAATGTCTCTGGAGCTCTCAAGAACTGCTGCTCTTGCCGCCACCAGCACGGAGGCTCCCCAGCCTGGGCCTCCGCTCAATAGCACGCTCTTCCTCTGCAGCAAATTTTAACTCTGTCACTGGCTGCTTGACTTACCCTCTTCCTTCCCCCCCTCACCAAAATGTGTTTACTCTCAGCCATACCAGTTATCAAGATCTGGGATGGAAGAGAAAAGAAAAGGGGATCTGTTTAATCTTTCTTTACTCACTGTACTTCTTTTTTAGTTTGGGGGCTGTCTACTTACTCTGGAAAAGGACTGCAGGTGTCTGCAACCAATTAAAAACCTTACTAAATCAGCCAGCAAACAGTCCATTTATGGGTCCTGTGCCTCTCTAATCTCCACAGGCTCCCAATATGGAATCAGACATGAGGTTCACCTGTAATACCCTCAGCAGAGGGTCTCCAGCCAGCAGGCCCAGGCGCCGTGGAGCCCCACTCGCTGGAAGGCACACAGTGGAGCCGTGTGCAGCAGCCGGCAGCCGCCTTCCCCTTCGGCATGTGCCAGGCTACTTGGATGATCTATGGTTTCTGTGGGCAGCACCTCCATTTTACAGATGAGGACAGACACTGGCTGCCCTATTCTACACAAATTAGGTGTCATCCACAGGTTCTTGGCTAAATTAGGTAACAGCTGAATATCCCAGCTTAAAATCATGAGGTTTTGTGAAAATGAGCACTGTTAATCAGGTGTCAGTCTCCAAGACAGACACCCTGGGCAGCAGCAGTTTGATTCAGCAATAAAAATCTCATCGAAGCAGAGCTTGCCTTTCAAAGTCTGAGCTGGGGATAAGCGAGGCATTTGGGATTTTCCTCAGCCACTCTGATGGTGGGGCTTTTTTGTGCCTATTTTGCAGTTTACTAGCCCTTAGCACAATGGAGATCAGAACCTCGACTGACATTTAATGGCAGAGTAGAAATGGGAGCAGGGAAGGGGCTGCAGTGGTTTTTGGAGGGAGGGTGGAAACTCTTGGTTGTACTTACACTCCAGCAGGACACAAAGCTGAAGCCTGACACAATGCAATCACCTACGCGTATTAAGCCAAGCAAGTGCAGTATGCGGGATACATGCGCTAGTGTGCACAGGCTACAAAGTCAAGTCGGAGCTAAAGCTTCAGCTTCTACCAGGACAGGAGCACAGTGTTGCCATCTGTAAACAGACTGTACATTTTCCAGTCTAGTTATTGTTACAGCTGACTTTTTTTTTTTTCTTATTTAGCTAAGAAATGTGTTGAAATTAGGCTCCCTCCAGGCTAGCACATCCACCCTGGATTTACACTGGTGGTATTGGATGCGTTAGGTAACATTTAGCTAACTGATAAGTCTTTCTGACTTGTACAATCATATCTTATTGAAGCATTAGAAATTAAACTTACTTCTGCTGAAAAACATGCACTAAGATCATTTTCACCACGAGCAGTCCTGCTTTCTAGAATCTGACAGCAATCACTTTGCCATCTCCTTCACTACACAAATCAAAGTAAGAACTAGAACCCCACCTCTTGTGCCCCCTTCCTCCAAACCCTCATTCTGGCCCCTTTAAGTTCTCACTGTGCTCACCATCCCTGCAATATTTTATCAACCACTCTTTTGAATCAACAGGATTCAGATGCACTTGGCCCTCACCCAGTTTGCTAGCTCGATCAGCTGCCTTCCATTTGCAGCTTCAAAAGTGATTTCAGAGACCCATGGCATCAGAAGCAGTTTTATTCCATGAAAGATCACCCTTCTTCAGATCTTTTTGTCCTCTGGCTTGCACCTTCTGTTTGCTGTATTCAGCTACAGCCTCCACTTCTAAAATGTTACGTCTTCTATTTTCAGATTTTTCTAACTTGAGTGAAGCCGAAATGTAGACAATTACAGGAATACTGCCTTTAAATTCTGTACTGGTCATGTAGCAAGGAACTACTTCATATGACCACCTATAGTTTATGAGTAATATGATTCAGAATAGCAACTGAGGATACCTGATTAAAGCACTTGAAGAACATGAGTTTTGTATGAAAAGCCTAAAAGGTCCATCAGCATACACTGCGGTTTGTGGAATCCAGCGATTCCATTGTTCACTCTGCAGAGCAGCAGTTCAGTTCCACGTCCATGCGGTTTCCACAGAACTCCTCACACAACTGCTGCAGTTCAAGAACTGACCCTGTCCCCACCCCTGAACACATGCATAACCCCCACACATACACGCATATTCATTCTTCTGCCAAGAATTTAAATCAAAATCAAATATGGTTACAGCTGAGCTAGTTTGTAGGAGCCTTCTCAGAAACTATTTTGGTTGCCTGCCAAGTTCCATTTTGTGTACTTACTCCTAATAAAATTGTGTTTTAACACATTCTAAAGATGATGCAAAGCTCTCCTATTTAGCTGCCTAGTTTGATTAGAGACATGCAAATCAACAAACAAAATTTTATCTGTTTTTTGACATATCTAATTAAACATTCATCTCTGCAATGCAGAGACCACTACTCCCACGTATACGTTCCAAGTGCACTTTAATAAGCTAGTAAATATATTTCTGAATGATTTTCTGGCATTAAAATCCAAGACTGATGCCAAGTAGAACAAAAATCACGCAGGGGAATCCTGTACAAATTTGGCAGGATTTGGATAAAACCAACACAGGCATGTTCCGATTTTGGGGGGCAAGCCTCATGCTTCAGGAAATCAAATGATCAGATACAGGTGGTTAGGAAAGAATGTTTTCTCCACAGAAGGTTTTGGGGTTTTTTTTTTTTTGTAGCCAACTAGTTCAGCTATGCAGGCGCTTCTCTAGAAATATTGCTGAAGTACTACTAGATTGGGCTGCTGGTGCTAGTAAATGCTGAGCCCACCAGTACTCATTGGATGTTGATAAAATGTTTTATTGATTTCTACTTTCCCCATCACTGAACTTCTTGAGAGACAATAATTAGTTTCAAAATATCTGGACCACTAGCTGCAATGCAAATCAGTTCCAGTTCACTTTTTCCAGCCTTTATTCTTGCTGCTTTTGTTTAGCCTAAACCTGGATGTTTGCTTTAGCCTGAACTTGGATGACATCTTCAGAGAACAAAAAAACCCCAGTGAATTGCAGGCCATTGGGTAAATAACACTGACATTTTAAAACATCCCATACCTGCAAAAAAGAAAATTTCACCCCCAATCATCCTGCACAATAAAGGAAAGTCTGCTGTCCCTGCAAAGTTCCTTTTACTAACCATGTATTTTCCAGAAAACAAACTTGAATAGAGACAAGTAGGGCATAAACCCTCCTGAACAGACTGCCTTGCTCCACGAACGTAGTGAAGAGTCGTGGCTCTTGTGTTATCCACGTTTTATGACCAGCTCAGGTGGAACTTCCCTGCAGAAGACATGCTATGTGACCAGCAGCCAGCTGAGGTAAAGCATGAGCCAGAAGGTGCTGCAGAGGCTCATATTGTTAATTTGTTCCAACACTGCAGAGCTACAGCCCAAACCCTACCCTAATATGGGCCTGTGAAAGCCCTGAGGAGCTGGACTCCTCTCCCACCTGCCCTAGGCCACCTGATGAATCTGGCATGTGGCTCACAGGGACAGGAAATCTTTCCCCTCTGGATGAAAATACACAAGGACATCAGACTGAGGCAACTTATCTTGGTGAGGAAAGCAATAATTCTTTGCCCAAAGTGGTCTGGATCCTTATACAAGCAAATACTGGAAAAAAAAAAAAAACGTAACTCAGGTCTTTCTAGAAAATACCCCCTACCTCAGGTTCTCCACTTCAGTCCTTTAGATGAAGTCACCCAAACTATCACCATGAGTAGTTTATTCCTTTTAAAAGGTGAAGCTTTGAATCCTGTAAGATTCTGGCCAGCTGCATCCACATTTATGAGCATAAAATTATGGCACCAAAATCCATTATAAGTTGCCTTTAGACTTGCTCTTATTTCTCTCCCTTCCCCTTTCATATCACTACTCTTGGAAAGTGAGAGGTAAGTTTAAAGATTAAAATAAAAAATGTGAAATAATACTACAGCAAGACTTATTCTCAACATCTAGAAGTGCCTAGCAATTCTGTTGGTTTTGTTTTGGTTTACCTTCTCCTACTTTAATGTAGATGTTTCTCGATATTTTGAGTTCAGTGAAAGATGTTACTGCTCCATATTCCTTCTGGGCCCACTGTAGCAGATGTTCATTTTTCTCTGGAAAAAGCTTTTCTTCCGTTTCTGCTGACAAGGAGAAATTTCCCTTCTCAAACTGAACAACAGAACCTAAAGACACCTGATGGGAATAAAAACATATTTTTAATGTGGTACGTTTACCCACACAGACAGGTAGCATGTTTAAGCAACGTCATCTGTCACACCCAAATACATTCACTGAAGGTGATTATTCCCAACAATGCCTAAACTTCACGTGTTTTAACATCTGCATGATGACTCCTTTTTCAGAGATGTTTTTAAAAAAATGAAGCACCCATCAACCTGGCTGGGATGCATGTGGCAGCTGACTAACAGAGAGCTCTGAGCCACTCTCCAAAGTCATACTGCTGCAGCGCTGCAAGGGGAGCTGACCTGTGGGGGCAAGGGGAGGGCTGGAAGACAAGAGGAAAACTAAGACAGGAGTGAGTAAGAAGATGGTCTGAGGAACTGAAGGGAGAGAAGGATGTGAAGCTCCATAAGACTGGGAACTACTGAAGTTAACTCACAAATCAGAAAGAACGTAAGTCCACACTCAGTGACAGATAAAGGCCAGAAGAGAAACATAGAGTAAGGAAGGAGGAAGGCTAAGACAATGGAGGATATTTACTGTTGCTTTATCTACAGGAAGCGAGGAAATGCATTAGTCTAACACACAAAGCAGATGAGTTACATGTCTTTAGAAAAATCCTTGTAAGTAGGTTACGTTAACTCAGGTCTTGACTGGAAAAACTAAAACATTTTTTAAAACAGTCAAAACAGAAAACCAGTAAGTAGAAGTGTAACAGGTTCTGCATGAAAGCTTAAGATTTTCAAATACGACTTCATTGGAGTGACAATAGCATCACTCAAAAAAAGACAACAACACAGGGTCAGACTCTCTTTCAGACTGGGACCTGCTTCAACTTACATTGCTCTTTAGAGATAAACAAGTCATTTCAGATTTACTGCAAAGCAAGATCATCCTAACAGCAACCTTTTAGCTCTCCTGCCCCTGCAGAGGGATATGGCCAACACTTCCAGAACATTTGTCAGCTCTCGAGAGGTCCCTATAGCAAGTGGTGAAAGAGCATCATTCCTTCATATGCCCAACGTCAGGAGCCATCACCCATCCATACACTTCATTGTCTCTTCCTTCAAGGTACCTGAGGTCTGGCATCTGCATGACCTATCCAGGCTGGTCCTTCCATATATGCTGTCACTAAGATCTACGACATCAAGTCAAGAATAACATCTGCTTGAGTGAGAAAGCACAGCAAGATGAACAAGCTTTCAGGTTTGAAAGCACCAGTGAAGGTTTCTTTGGACATATTCCTTGCAGTAGTACGTAAGCAGTGCTTCCCCAGATATAACACAGCCCCTACTTCCAAACTGCTACAGTAGACAAAGCTTCAGGAAAGAAGTACCGTTTTCTTGTGCTGTCCTCAGAACAGCCCAGGAAGAAGTCTGAGTCACTCTGCTGCTCTCCTCCCCCTTTCCCTTCCCTGTCTTTCTACTAACCCAGATTTCTTTGGTGGAAGAAAAGTGTATTTTTTTTTCTCCAGCTGAAAATCCAAAACTACTAATGATGACGATTGGAAGAGTAAAAAAATACACTGTAACAATTTCTAACCTGTCCTGAGTATTATTTACATTTTATAGGAGGATAATGGTCATAAACATCTCTCCAACCTTTTAAACAACAAAATACATCAATAGTAATTATTTAACAGAAATTATCGGAAGTCATGTTCCAATTACAGGAATTAAGTAACGGCAACCAACTATTACCTTCCCTGGAGCTACTGTTCTCAGCACTATTTCAGAATGTTTATATCAGTTTGTTTAGCAACTACAAATATTTGTCACAGTAGACACATAAATTACACCCTTTGGCACACAGAAAGAATTTCAAAGTTCTTCCCTGTGCTTCCAGCTATTATGTTAGCATTTATTATGCACATATCACATACTCTCCTCTAACAGAAGGCCCATCTAATTCGGCGTTCAATTTGACCAGACCTGTCACAAGAACCAGCTTAGGAATCCTTTTGCCAGAATAGTTTTCAAAGTTTAAACTAACATATGTTTCAATTCTGAAAGATCTTCCGTATTTGTTTTTTTCATATGACTACCGTAAAACATTTCCTTCAAATGAAAAAAGTCTTTATTCAGTGTAATGCAGAATACACCATATTCTCTCAATACTCTCATACTTCTCAAATAAGAAAGCAAACTCTGCCATTAGAGTAAATCCACTGCCCCCAAATCTACAATATTAGGAAAAGAGAGAAACAGAGTTATCTTTAAAATGTATTTATCAAGTAGCATTCACTTTGTACTTTCACCACTGAGAAGCAGCTACACCATTGATTGATTTTACGGGGCATCTCTACAATGCTCCTAACACATTAAGTTTTATAGTATACACAGTCTCGTAGGATGACACTGGCACAGCACAAGCCAGGTCATGCAGGGATCGCATACAGAGCGCCTCTTAGCAATGTTGTCTTTTTTTATCTGAGACATGGGGGACATCTTTGTAGAGCTCTGGCCTAACTAGAAATATCTGCCATGCACACGAATTGCAGGATTTAAGGACTTAACCAGTTATTATTTTTCAGGGATATTGAATAGATGCTGGCATTCCACTCTCAGGAACAAACCTCCTTCACTACCATCAAAATACTACAGTTCATTCAAAAAGTACAGTAGATGCTTTTCATTTAAGACTTATTTCACAATGTTTCTGGTATTTTTTATGGTCAGTATCAAAGTACCAGTGTAACCTTAAAGCCATTTGAGGAAAGCATGAGAGAAGATATTATTCCTTCTAAATATTGAGCAAAGAAATGCATTAGCTTGCAACAATGCATTTTCACTGTACTTTTCATCTGAGATTTGAGACACTTGTATGTCTGCTAACACAACAGCTTTCTTCCTCAGAATACACCTGGTTTTGCATTTATTGCTAATTAAAACTTAAAAACCTTCTGCATCATCCTGCGGCATGAAAAAATGTCCTCCTGAGAGACAGATCCTATCAATGAACCCCAAAGTTACTGTGTCCTACTAGGGAGGAACAGACAGACAGAAAACAGAGCAACTAAAAAGTCTGGCGCAAGCACCCTCACTAAATGATCATATAGTAAACATCTTTAAATAAACATGAAGCTTATCATCATTTATTTTTTTAATCACATACTAAAGTCTATTTGAAATGCTGGTTCCACTACCAGGTTTTAGAAAGGAGTGCAGAGTTCTGCTGTGCCTGCCAGTGTTGGGATTTTTACTACACGAACCTAAGGCAAGGTTAAGTGAGCCAAGCATGTTATTTTTTCTGGAAAGAATTCAACAGACTTTTCCAAAAAAGGCAACCATCACTGTTTCAACACCTGCCTTGAACATTAACTACTTATGCTTCAGAACAAACCAAAAGCAGCTCTCTCAAACATACTTAGGATAAGCCAGAGCATTAAAACCAAAGAATGTTTTAAATATTTGGAATATATCAACAATTTTTATCTGAGCACTCATTACACAGCTGACTGGGTGATAAGAAACTGCTGCCACATACACTTTTATCTTCTCACTTCATCTTCTTCAGTGGTTACTTTCAGAGGTTGCAGAGTGGAAAAAGTGCCCCAGCTCTTTTTCTTCCTGTTGTTAGGAAGACATTAAAAGTGACCGCACCAGAAACATCCTCTGCTGCTGAGTTCACCTACATGCCCTGTCACATTTCTGAGGCTAAATGAGGAAACTTCCAAGCCCGATGTGGAAAATCAGTTTGCAAGACCAAAAGATACTGGCCACGGCCACTAACTACCGCAAAGACCGCAGTTCAAAGGGCTCTTCTACAGTCAGAGGATCAAGGGCAATATTTTGAAAATTTGCTACCAAAACCTGAGAATTCTATTTCAGAACAAAACATGTTTAGGAACATATTTTGATTACACACACTACTACCCTGATGACTATTGGGGAAAATAGGGACTGTAATTTTCTTTGCACTATACAGAGGCAAGGAAACATAGGCCCCCCCATGCTGGGGAAAAAAAAAAGTCTGTATATGTCCCTTAAGGAAACCTTCCAGTCTTGCAAAAACTGCCCTTGCAAGGCTGCCACAGTAGTTCAGGACATCAGCTACCTGGCAGAAGTGCCAAATGGCGTATGTTACTATCCCTCAGAACCAACCCTGAGTCGTCTCAAATAAATACACTCACTGGTAAGCGTGAACGCTGCACACACTCAAAATAGTGTCTTCTGTTTCTTATTTTACCTATTTCCTTCTCTCCTTTTAAATGTTTATTACCTTTTTTTTTTCCTTTGAACCTGATCCAGAGGGGATATTTACTTTGTTCATTTTATGACATTTGAAGTATTTAATGTAGTTATAATTCAGAACTCCCAAGTAGGAAGCAAGTTCATAATTTAGCAGTGAGAGAGAGGCAGGCACCTTGGAGAGATGACTCAGAATACAAAGTTAAGTGTCCACAGATACACAGCATGAACCAATCCCTCCCCTCACAGCAACAGCTACACCACTACCCACCAAGGACTCTCCTGCACAAGTGACCAACAAAGCCACCCATAAAGCCAAGACTGAGGCAAATATACTAGCAGAAGAAAAGCAACACCTTTCATATTTTTATCTGAGCTATACAGTATCACACCCGCAGCAGAACGTGTAGGAGAGAAGTAAATCTGCTTAGAATAAAATTCAAAAACTTGAACCAACTTTCAGAGGAGCCCACATGGGGTTCAGGCTCAGCTGGTGTTTTTTGATAATGTACTTTGATGGGCTTTGGCCCCCTTACAGAGGAAAAGTAAAGCCGTGGATGGAGAAATATCAGGTATTCGGAAACTCAAAAATATATCCTTTGTTGTTCATAAATCCACATACAACATACAGCAATCATCAAGAGAACAATTCTTTTTGGTAAGTGACTAAGAAACATGCTGCTTTTGAAATGACATGCAACACTCATGAATCATCTATCAGCTTTGCATAGTTCTTGCCAGCCCCAGAGGTGCGATGCTTTCAGGCAGTAGTAAAACTTTCATTTTCCGTTTAGTGTTCTCAAGACCACTTACAGTCATCACAAAACTCCACTTCCAGTTTTCACATTTTTGAAAACAAACACATAAAAGAAGCAGCATTATCTTAATTACATCTTAGATTTGAATTTTACTTCCTAGGAGATGCTCATTTTGCCAACTACCAAAGATCTTGATAGAAATTAAGGCTGCTCAACACTTTCTTGGGATGAAAACAGAACCTCATGTGATCAGACTCTTGCACGTTTTTATGTATCTAGGAAGAAGATCCTGGGATTTTCCATCAAAGCTGAAACTGTGTCAAAGCAAGTGTAACTTTCAAAACCCCCATGGAACAGTTACTAGAATGATAAAAAGGAAATAAACAAAAAGTAAGTGTAAAGAAGTAATCTGCCCGCAATGTTTAGGGCTCAGCAGGGGTTTAAATACACACAGGTAATTGTCCACTCATCTCACATGAATCTTACATCATCTTAATAGACTCGGCATAACACTCATTTGATCTGAGCAAAGTAAGGTAGCAGAAGCTTTTCCAGGGATTCTGTTTCAAGTTAAGATTCAATTTAGTGGAAGAAGAGAAGACTTAAAACGTATCTATGCAACTGCAGCTATAGTTTCCACTGGAACAGATGACTCAGTAACACAACCTGTTGTGATTTATTGTCTCCACGTTACTAACACCTGTAGTCTGCCAAAATCCACTGCCTGCTTCTGTAAACTTCCACTAGCTAAATCCTCTGTTTACTGAAGCAAGCAAAGAAGGGAAGGAGCCATGACCATACAGAAGAGAAAAGACCAACACAAATGCCTGTTCCAGGCCCTTCAGCCTCCTGCAAGATGGGGCTGGGAACACACCTGAACCACTAAATGCCAGAATGTTGTTTCCTTCCTTACTCTTGCAGCCTGGTTTAACTAAAAGCCCAAGTCTTCTTATCTATCAGCCTCCTTTGCTCTGAAAGTGATGGGTCTGGGCTCCTAGAGGGACCGTGAGAAGGAGGAGCACCCAGCATCAGTCAGTGGCAGCAATGAGAAAGACGAGCATGATCCAAGAGGCACCATCATCCAGATCTGGCCCATCCACACTCCCATGGTATGAACTATGTGATACTCTTAGCAAATACGGCTCCAAAAAAGTACAAAACTTGGAAGTCCCATGAAATGAGAAACCAAGGCACATGGACCTCTCTCGCTTCCTCTGAAATTTACTGGCAAGTTGGTAGTTTTGAAATATTTCTGCCCAAACCAAAGTGCTTACAGTGAAAGCAGAGGACACCTATGCATCACAAAATTTCCCTATTTTGGGACATCACCCTACCACATATAGATATTTTTTACCATGCACTGCATACTTGCTTCATGTACTTACTATATCTTGCTTCCTAAGCCAGAAATATCACTTCTCTTCTGTAACGCCTTCCTGAAGCAAGCTTTGAATGGAAAAAAAAAAAAAAACCCAAACAAAAACAAACAAAAAAAACCCAACCCAAAAACCCCTAGATATTTAAAGATGTCTTACTAGGGTTACTGTACTCTTGAACTCCTTTTACTGAATGTAGACAATGCATCACTTTCAAACATGTTTTTACCACCCTGTCATTTTCTGCCATCTCTACTTCTCACAAAATCCTTCCACTCTATTGCCAAGAACGTAAGAACAGCCACCATATGTAGCCTGGGGTCACCCTGATATTTCTGGAAGTAAACGAGTTATATAGACTTTAGAAAAGCAGGATTTTGCAGGGGGTTGAATCAGGCCACGAGAAAAAGTCTCCAGGGAAATTTACTATTGTAAAAAGCATAGTAAGAGTTACTGTTTACTAAACACTGCTTTTAATTAGACACTTAAATGTTATTTTCACATTCTTTCAAAAGGCAAGGAAATGGTGTGGAGAGGGGAAGGGGGAATATGAACTCTGCCAAGTGGAAAAGGGCAACTACAGGATTATTTCCAGCTCCTGAGTACAAGAACGATGAAGATTTAAAAACACAAACCCAGGATTCTATAGAAATGTAAACGTCCTTTTAAATTCCTCTTCACACTGTTACACAACACTGAAAATCTACTGCTTTTACTTTGCATAGTGAAAGGTCACTATTTATACCAAATTTATCACTAGTCATGCATTTCCTATCCTTCCTCACTCTTCTCCTAGCAGAGCACTCTGTTCACATCTGGGTCTGTTTAACCAGTGATTGGAAATTTAGCCTCCTGATTTCCCGTTAAATACTAGGCACAGGAAAACAAATAGCACTTGTTTTTCAGTGAGTTTTGTCAGTCATCCAAAATCTAGTGCAAACCATGGAACAGCCTGTGGTTTGGTGGCAGAGACCCAAAATATGTGAACCATATTTTCATGAAGTGAAAGGAATAAACCAGCTATTGGCTGAAGTAATAAGAACATGACTTTTTTCTTCTTCGAAATACAAAATGACTAATAATTAAACTCTTCATTCTATCACTTACTCTTCTTTAAAGCTTGTCTTTTTTCTCGTCAAATCTCAAGCCAAGAGCACGTGATCTGGTTTTGTATTTATCATCATTATTGCTGTTGCTTCCTCCATTTTACTAACTTAACACACACATTCAGTCCTGTTAAAGGGGTTCTTGTGAGTAAGGTTATTTGCTTGCCCAAGTGCTTTCTCATCCATAACTCTTATTCATTCAATCACCTGAATAACTAAGTCAGAGAAAGAGTTGAAGCATCACATCTTAAATGAAATATTATATAAAGTCACACATACAGATATTTAAGGGTTTTTTCTGGATCTATTCTAACAGTGATTTCTGCCAGGAAATAACAAAGGATTGGGTCACTTCTTTCATTGATTTAGTTCTCACTACTTTCACTTGCCCGGCAAAGACATTCCTAGGCTATAAAAGCAGTTGAGAAAACTACCAAATCTGAAGAAAAAAAATCACTCGCTGAGTAGCACCTATAAAACTCTCCTTCTGGGCAGTTTCATAAAACTTCTGGTTTTCTGCCAAGACATGTTCGCAATAAACTGCTTTTAAGGAAGGAGAGAAATAATGACTTGATGGAAAGGGAGGAAATTATTTTGTTATATGAAAACTTAAAAGGGAGGTGGTGGGGGAGGTCTGGTAAGGTTGTTCTGCAAGATTGACCAGCAACGAGATCACAGGTAAAAGCATTTTCCACCGGTGTTGCCTAGCTTATGTAAAACTGCAATCTGTCATAATCTAACCAGCCTAATCACCAGTGAAGATGTCCTTCAACTTGCTCTCCCACTCCACCTTTACGATACAATTTTGGCACTTATTTCCTGCTGAGAAAAAAAAAAAATATTTAGCACAGATGCTAGGTACTCCCCTTGCTGAACTGAGCAGACATTCCCACTCATGCACTGCTCTTCTAAGTGATGAGAAGGGCTGATGATCCAGCCCAGAAGCACCTGAACAGAAAATGCCCATTCCCAAAACATTGTATTTTTGTGACATATAAAAATATCCAATCAGACTAATATGACTAGATACACCAGTAATCAAAGTGGTGATTTTCAATTACTTAGGTCAGGCAGAGTTCATGCACCCAATTCAGGTATTTTTGGATTGAAATGCCATGATACTTGGGTATAGTTATTTTTAACATGACGAGAATAAACTCAAGACTTACTTTACTAAAATCACAATAATTTTCCCAGCACCACCTACTTAAACCATCAAGATATATGTAACTTATGCAGACTCTAAAAATAACCCTGTCTATGCCAAATGTATTGTTAACACCACACTATGGAGTCACCATATATTCACTTTCCTCTAACACACACAGAAATTTATGTCAGGTTTTTATCAAGATGCCAAAATTTTTTACTTAAGACTATTCACTAGTGTTCTTTCTGGTTTATAGATAGGGAAAGATGCCCTGAGAAGCAAAATGACAATATGGTAAGGCAATAGACTAGTAAAGAACTCCCTTTAGCACCTGTGCCCCATCTTGGATGGCTTCCTCCAAAGTACTGTTGCTCCATAAGCATTACTGTGCTTCCACTCAGTGGCATGGGTTTGGAAAAAAGTCATCATAACATGACATTAAAAAAATCCTGATGCTAACAGAACACAACCTTTGGTTTGGTTGGAGCACACTATTTAATTTTAATGATAATTTATTCTTCTGTGAGCTTTAGCCACCAGTAGACATTTTGTGAAAATGAAACTTAGCTGCCTCCATCAAGATAAAGCATGTGACAAGTCACTGTGCTGAGTGAAGCTATGTGCATCACATGATAAAAATAAGTGTAAAACCACATGTATATACGAAATTTACATTTTAATACTGAAAAATGTTTACCAAGAAGGTATTTTGTGCTTCCCTCTATACTATAATCATACACCCAAAGACTGGATTTTCTTCCCCATTCATCTTAAAACTTCTGCCTAATGGAAGACCAGGCCCCAGGCAAAAATCCAAGCTTGAACTATGTGATAAGAAGTTAAACTCCAGCCCAACTCAGTAGTACTGTATTTTCCTGGTCTTTTGGATATGAGCTGACACAAGCTTTAAATCTTTTCATCCTTTCCTTTAAATAAAGCAATCTGGGGCGGCTTTGCTTTAGTGGAAACTCAAACAATGAATTCACACAGCAAAGGCAGCAGACCATCTTCCTAATGAGGACACTGAGAACACACAGCCCTAGCTCTACCCTCTGCTCCAATATAAACATCATTTAAGCTCAGTGTTACTTGGTTTCTTCACCTGTACAATGGTACTAACAGCACTTTACAGAGTGTTCTGATTCATTAACTGCTCATATCCTAGAGTTATCTTCTTTGTTAGAAATAACCTTGGATCTTCTAATACAATTAATTTGTAATTTTTATTTATTTATTTATTCAAAACACACCTACCCGTAACAGTTTAAGAACTTTATTATGACGCTTTACAGGGAAAAAATAATAGCTAGTAATAAAAAGAAGTAACAGATAGGACTTCACTAATGGTTACATGATCTTTTAACTACGAACTTTGACCTGGCTCTAGGGGTGTTGTCTTTATCAGCAGTAAATCCCCGAAGTTGCCATTTAAACTTCTTTACACTACTTACCTTTGTAACTATGGATCAATCATTGAAACAGCGCGATTCATACTTTACATACAGTATATTAATAAAATTGTGAATGAACGTATTGCATGAAGAGTCTCAAGGAGAAGCTGGGAAGTCAATAATGATCCTACCCAAGGCTTCCATAGAGACAGACACAATAGTTACGACACTCCTATGGTATGCATGACACAGATTTCTGTTTTGGGCGTAGAATTCACGGGCATTAAAAAAGTTTTTTTAAATTTGAAATCTTTTATGATTCAAAATACTCTGTTTTCTGGCTTGGCTATACATTTAAGGAGAATGAACAAGACAGAGCTGCAGAAGTACATGGATAAGCCAAGTATTTTCAAACAAGGGCCAAGGAAGCAAGCACTGCACTCTGCAGCCCTTGGAGCTGCTATTTACACTCCTAGGCTCAATTCTCTGAAACCAGCTGAAGGTTCTGGCAAGGACCCTCTCCACTACTAGAGTAGAAGCAGCGCATCCATCTGCCCACAACTCACCTGAAACAAGAACCCTTGATTCTGCAAAGGGACAGGCTCCTCTGGGCCAAAGGCACTCCCAGGGACTGCAAACTGGCATGGCCCAACACAGGCAAACAGCTCTGCTGCAAAACTAGAGTACCTTGATTTCCTTTTGGCATATTGCCATTTGCCCACAGGTGCTGCTAGGACTTCCTCAGCATTTCCCATGTTTTCTGTGCTGTGTGATTCTGTGCTCTTTTTCTCAGAAACCTTTTGAGAAAACAATGGATTTATCCTTGTGAGCAGAGTGGAACTGTGGAAAAGCAATGATCGCCACAGTTTAAGCTGCTCAGCCTGTAACCTCATGGCCTATCATCCCAAGCCTCACTAGCTACTGAGAAACTGGCACATGAAAAGTGCAAAGGCTGTTGAGCCCCTGATAAGAGACTGAAGTTAGCTTAAGTTTGCAGCAAAAATATTGCCTTCTCTACAGAAGAGAACACAGAGAATGAAGTTCTGGAGTGAGAGGGACTGCAGGGACTCAACTGGAAGAGGTAATGGTGGATCAGTACCCTGGCAGGTTTTGTTCTGCAATTTCATCCTTCAAGCTCTTTACAGAAAAGAAAAATAGAAGCCTTAACATGCTGGAAGGAAGAATACACAAATTATATGGCACTTGAAGAGATCCGGATAGTTATGGAGAGCTATTCAGATGTTTAAACATGATTAGGGATGGGTCAACACTGAGAGCCAGCTCACTCCTTGCAATGGAAAGGCAAGCTCCCATATCTGCACAGCTTATAGGGAGCAGTGTTATCCCAGCACCACAGATGCATGCTGGGAGGATGGCGTGAGGCACCACAGCTTTCAGCCCTTGCCATGACCAGCAGAGCCTAAGAGGCTGGAGTACTGAGAGGAGGTATTTGAGTGCCACCAACAGAGAACCGAACCTGTAGTGTCTACCAGGTACTCCTGCCCCACCTGAGAGACAGCCCACCCCTTCCTGCAGCATCAGTGGCCAGGTTTACTGTGGCAGTTCCTGAGGTCAGACAGCTTCTTGTTTGGCACAAATCATGAATGCTGCTGCTCACATTTTCAAGCCTGTTTTTGTAACCAGAAGAGCTTGAAACAGTTTTCTGAAGCAAACACTTAGCTAATGGTACAGTTTTAGCAGCCAAGGCCTTAGGCACATTCCTATTGTTCCTATGCTTTAATGCAGCCTGCTGAAGCCCTGCTGAGCCAAACCAAGCAAGCGGAGCAGTCTGAACACTGGCACAGTCTGCTGAGCAGAAATGGATGGCTCTCAGCAGAGCACCTCCTTGCTCCCAGAGGCAAGGCGAGAGGAGAGGTAAAATCCTGGAGGGGGAAGAAGAGAAGGGAAGAGATAGCTGAACACAAACTAGCTGATATGAAATGATGAAATGGGAGTGATGGTGTAGTAATTGTAGAAGGACATCAAAACCAAACTGAAAGTAGGTCCAAGACTTGATTAACCGATGAAAGATTCTGTTTCTTTTGGCCAGGAGAGGGGTGAGGACTTACACTGTTGTTCATCTTGTTCCCCAGTAATTTTCTGAGCAGACCTGAACTGTACTGATTGCATTAAGGACATATACCACGAATGGTTAACAAGAAGGTAACAGTCAAGAGTCTCTAACGCAGCGATGAGAAAACCTAAGATTTTTCTAAGGTGAATACCTTAGAATACAAACAAGCCCATGTTTTTTCACCAATCAGTAACACGCTGTACTGGAAACAGAATGGAGTCCTTCAAATTTCAAAATATCAAGGGTACTCCTACTCTTATACCCTGATTACAGGAAAAAGAAAAACAATCCCAGAAAGCTTTTGGTGTCCAGAAAGTGATAGGACTCTTGGTGCACTTAATGGTGTCACCACCATATCAGGTCAGCTGAGAGAGCAGCGTCCCTTCCCAGTGTGCTAATGCTGCAGCACTGTCCATCTTCCCCTCCTGCTGATGCACCGTGACGCCATTAAGTTTCCATCAGGTACTGCAGAAACAGTCTTGCCTACCACTGTCAGCTGTGCTGGAGGAGCAAATTAAACCCTATAAGGATACAGCTAAAAATAATCAAGTTTAGTTCTGCAATTAGAGTTGGATATAGTAAAAGCTGCAACTTTAATAAAGACAACTCATGATTAGACATGATGTCATGCATTAAAAATTTAATCCAAACAACTTGTCTGTTTCACTACAAATAGAAAACTTGAATGTCCTGGCAAACTGTAAGGACATGATTTACAAATACTAGGTAATATTTGGATCCTACATTATAAGCAGTGCTCCAGTCTTTCTGAGAAATAAAAATGACTTCATTCTGGACTTAGCTCGGTCATTTCAATAGACTAAGCTTCATCAGAGACATAGACTGTAATTGTGCATATTGAGCTCAATACATAGAAGATTTTTGTTTTGGTCACAGACCACACAACTAGCATCCACTCAAAATATTTACCATTGCTTTGAGGCTTTTTGCATTATGGTACTATTAAATTTCTAATCAGGACTGACAGCTTTTTGAACTGGAATGGCTGCTAGTGTTAATAGCTGCACGATATGCAGATTCTGAAAAAGCAGTTTTGCTTTCTTTTCCTTGAATTCACATAACAAGTAATTGGGTACTTTCTCCAAACTGCTTTGCCCTACCACCTAACTGTTCCCCTGAGCCCTACACTGAAACTTGACCTCCTGTTAACTTGGTTTTTTTTAATGTATGTTTGAAAACTTTCCAAATGAATGCCATTAACTCTGTCTTGCGCAACAAGTAGCTACAATACAGAACAGGCCAAAGGACTGCATATACTTACAAAGAAAACTCTTCGGATTCCAGGTGCCAGTCTTTCTGTTTTTAGCTTCCAGACCAGAGGCAAAGGAGAGTTGAGAAGAAACACCAGAGGCTTCTGGTGAATATGCACCGATGAAATTGGATTCAAATGTAACGTGACCTACAGAGAAACACAGAAATACATGAATACCTCCTTATATTTTTCAAAACCAAAGTGGAATTTGAAACAATGAATCAAAGGCCATTTTTATATGTATTATGGCTTTCAGCATTCAGACCTCTTCACTCAAGATTATAGACTAATCTACTTCCAAAAAAAGCAGTCAACAGAGCACAGATAATATAAAGAATGAAATAGTTAACATTTGTGCTCTAAGCTTGCAAAGCACTGCTGAAGTGTTTAAGAAAAGCTTGGCAAATGCTGATGAAAAATAGCTTATGCAAAAGGTCAAACCGCTAAGCTGAGAGTTGGAGAACAAGCAGATAAAAAGAACTGCAAAGCAAACTCCAGTTTCTGGTTTCTAGATGGTAGCCTACAAAGCTGGCTTAAAGTACAAGCCTCATCTGCTGATGCTATTAGGCCATAAATCTAACCTGCAAAACAAATAAACCTAAACAAACAAAAAACAGGAGGAACAAATCCAGAAACACAAGCAAACACTACACTAGCTTACGGGAGGCATTCCAACAGAAATTTTAACATACACTAGGGAAAGAAAATGCCTGTCCTCAGGGATTAAAAGGATACATGGGGAAAATGATCCCAGGAAAGTGCACATTGCAAAAGTGAGGCAACCTGTTAGAGGTGATTTTTAAGCAATCAGTTTGTGGTTGCTGGAAGCCCCTCCTGCCCAGCTCTTCATATCCCAGTGCTGCCCTTCTAGAAAGGGGCCAACATGAGGCAAAACCCTAGCCAAGCGCATGACAGAGAACAGCCTGTCAGTTTTTAGCACACAGCAACTTGTAATTGAAATCACAGTGGATTTGTAGCATCTAATAAGCTTTTCAAGCAGTCAGCATTTGGCTTGATAGTTCATTTTGCTTTATAGGAAAAAAGCTTTAGCATGGAATGGAGAGATGATATATCACACAGACTAAGCCGGCAAGCTGATGTCTCACAACAGTGGGTGGCACGTGGGTTCCCTGACAGACAATCACAATACAAAAGGTATAGGGGGAGCAAACATGCACACAACCACTAATTTGAGTGGTGGCACACAGAAATGAGCATACAGGTAATTCAGAATTAATTTGGTCTCCTGCTAGAGAATTTGAAAGGAAATCTGAGAAATGGAAGCCACCACATAGTTTATTGCATTATTCTTCTATGATGGCAAGCATCACTTAGTTTAGAATTAAAGTAAATGCAGATTCATCTGGTAAACTAACTAGATGAAAGCTAGAGACCAAACTGAATATTTGGCACCCATTACTGTTGAAAATCATTCTAAAAGAAAAAGTTAGCTAGCTTTCTTTTTTTTTTTTTTTTTTTTAATTTTCTTTTTTCCCCCCCCCCCCAAAGTGAAAAGTTCACCATCACTGCAAAGTGAAAGTCAAACCTAGGTCTCAGGTCTGACAGATACCTAGATGACTGCAGAAAGACCTTTTTTGCTACTTAAAAACTTGCAAAAAAGCTAGCAAACAACTGGCTGTGTTATCACACCAATCGGTAAGCAGATGCTTACACAGAGAATTTACTCAATTCTTGAAAGCCACTGACTGAATGTGTCTCAAGTCCCCATAGTGAAACAGATGACAAATCCCTTAAGCACACCTCTGGGGGCACTGAGGACATCCCTATCTTCAACTTTGTTATGCTTGATTAAAACTTGTTGGAAAAGTGGTATTAAAAGAATAATTCTGTATTTGTACTAAAACCAAACTGCTTTAAAGAACAAGCACCTTTTCTCTTCGGCAGCCAGCAGCCAGG
This sequence comes from Pandion haliaetus, assembly GCA_013401275.1. NCBI lineage: Eukaryota > Metazoa > Chordata > Aves > Accipitriformes > Pandionidae > Pandion > Pandion haliaetus. The sequence continues at coordinate 26,372 of VYZV01006634.1, read as the reverse complement.
GGCAGTGCTAGCTCTGCCTGAAGGAAGGCTGGGCACCGCCACCTTCCACCCAAAGGCAGCAGCCACCTTTCTCACTGCTTGGCCTCTCCTGGCAGGAGGCCTGGTTGTATTTATGCAATTCCAAAAGAAAACATTAAGTACCACAGATTATCGTGTCTTCCGGGGACCCCGTTTCTCTCCATTTTCTGCCTCAAAAGAATAAATTACCTTTTTTTAGGAAACTGCAGAGTGTTAGCGCTCTGAATGCTAACAGGATGACAGAGACTCCAAATGCCAGTCATGATCTTAGCTACAAAAACCTGCTTTACAGTATCAGGCTATAGAGCCAAAATAATTCTGTTAGCTGAAAATAAGAGAGAAGATAAAATTATTTGTTTTACAAGGCTCTCACTTTGTTGTTGTGGAAAGAAAAAGGTGTTTAGAACTGCTATTAAATTCATGGCTATTAAAAAGCTTTCATTAATTCTTGTGGTTTTTCAGCTGTAATCACAGCTAATTAGTAATAAGCTGTTTAAACTATTAAATGTAATTACCTCATTCTGGGGTTATGTTTTCTTACAAAGGAATAAAAATACTGTAATCTAAGTTTACCAAAGTAGCCCAGTTGTATCTTTTGCAATCCAGATCTGGCAAAAACGAGTTCAAATTTTACTCTGGTATTTTTTCAGCCCCAAATGGCATAAAGTGCATTCAATTTTAAACTCTCTAAACTTCAAAGTGTCAAAAGAGAAAATCTACTACACTAAATGCAGTAAATATTAAACACATCCACTCTTATCATATGCATCCATAGCCATATTTTCACACCCAATGATAACTGGTTTCTTCTGATCCTAAAGGAAGTAAAGACTAATGTAAATATTGATGAAATGAGCTATAATATAGGTTTATATACTTAAACAACCAAGTAAAAAAAAAAAGACCAGTAACAATCCTTTCACACTGGCCAATGGGGGCACAGCTTGGGTTTGCACCCTGGTTGTGTTTTTATTAGAATGATGAGTCAATGCAAAGAAGCAACTCCTATAAGAAATTAAAAAAAAATTGCTGTTTAAAACCTCTGGTATTTATTAAAACTAGAAATGATACAAGAAATGTATCACACTGAAAACTTAATCTCAGAAACAGCTAGGCCAAGTCCTTTGGGTAATAAGGAAATGGAGAAGCATCTCTGTTTCAACTGATCTCAGACAAGTTTATTCAAAGCCAACATCTATCAGACAAGACAGATGTTTTAGGCTTCATGAAGATTTCTGCCTGTTGGTTTGGTCACATGAGAGAGCATACAGAGCAATCATACTACCTTAGTGAGAAAATCAGAGACTCTTTGCAAGTGGATCTACTATCAAATTTCATAGTCACTATTCCTTTAGGCTTTGGAAATTAAGTATGTATATAATATACACATATACGATTATTTCCATACATGCATGGAAATAATCAACAAAGTTTGAGCTGTATTCAGAAGTGGTGATATATCTATCCATGCCTTTGGCTGGAACTGTAGGGTACGTTACATCATATAATGGAATTTTCCTACATTTCTGCCTGAAAAGTGTAGACTGAGCCTTAAGAAAAGCTACAGGACTTTTAACACAAAATCAATTACTTTTTCATAAGTGTTCCTGTGATAATTTTCAGAATAAAGATAATTTTGCATTACTGCACTCCTTGGTTTGCTCATGAGTAAAACAGCAACAAAACACATAATGTGGAATTCATATTCCTAGTCCTAAACTTCAGTAAGATTATAGTTAACATGAGCATGCTTCTGCAGCAGCGTCTGCCACTCTATACCTCAGCATGTATGTTCCCCGTCACTATACTTGGCATAATGGAATCCTCAGCACCAACTTTGTTTTCCGGACTGAAAAAAACCCCACAGAGCTGCTTAAAAACTGCTCAAGACCATCTTGGTCATCATAATTCATTTTTGCTTCAGACCTAGCACTGATGAGGAGCAGCTGGGTAGCCTAGCCTGAATGTGACCGTTCCCACTGAGAAGTCGTACAAAATTAACAGACTCCTCATCATGTAACTATTTGCACCCCTAATATTTATGATTGTCCCCATCACTGTCTGTGCTTGATGATACATAACAGCGGTATCTATTATGGGAGACTTTTTCCTGGTCCTTGGAAAGATTTTCAAGCAAACTGCTGGGGAGGTACTAGCATTCAAGAGCTTTTTGCCAACAACCTAGCTGCCAAACACATGGGTTTTACCTTGCCTAACAACAGTCGGTAGGCTATCACACAGAAATTTCAGACCAGATAAGGCAGGGATGGTCAAAACAGCTCACCAGAGAGGTTAGAGGTGTTTCTGTGTGGAAGGTAGTTGTTTGAACTGTCGAGTCCAAGTAAGAGCCTGGACTTCAACTATGCACCAGAGGTACCTAAAATGCCTCTTCCACTCCTGCTTTAGAGATTGAGAGGCTTAACGGGACCCTAATGTGTTATGAACTTATGACACTGACACACACACAAGTTCCACGCTTCAGCTGTACCAGCACCTCCAGCGTGACACTGTCCTCCTCTCTAGCTCTGCCTTGTTAAGCTTTCTGCTGTCGCATCCGTGCTCCCACCTTCTTGACCCTCTGCTAACTTCTGGCATGGCTGCCTCCACCCACAGCACTGCAGTGGAAGATCCTCACCCCTACTCTCTATAGCAGTATCTCTCACCAAAACATCGTTTCTGCTAGAGTGCAGACGCTGTGCTCTAGTTAAACCATATATTGGCTGAATCCTAAGCGGTGCTGCCCTTCCCCTGGCCACCCTTCTGTCTTGTCTTAGCTTTTGAGCTCTTAAAGGCATATCCTTTCTCAAATGTCTAGACAGTTCATAGCACCTTCTAAACACTCCACAAATTAATAGAAAGGTACTTTATCACTTCAAACCACCAAACAAAATGTTTCTAGTTAACAGCAAAAGAACTAACTAGAAATTTTGTCTTTCTTTTTGTATTTTCACTGGCAGAATCTGTATTATTAAATATTTATGTGAAGCACCTCCCAGAAACTCCATCAGAAACCAGTCCTACACGTGTTCAGAGCTGTACAGCTAGATGTGAAGATACGGTGTGAAATTCTGAACTTATTGAACTCTGTGGTAGAATTAATTGTTTTTCTGAAACTCCCATACAAGCTTTTTTTTTTTTTTTTTTTTTTTTTAAATGAGATATCTAGAAAGAGATATTCTCCATTCATTCTTATAGGTTCAAACAAGCTTATAAAATACCCATATTTTGTACTTCTCAGCAACATACTACCTCAGTCAAAGCCTTCTGCATCTCAGACAGCTCTACGAGCCATTTGATCAAGCAATACCAAAAGAAAATTAAACCAGAATCATTAAATGGACTAAAGCACTTTTGGGTCACCTAGTCCATTTAACAAGCACCTGCTATTGCTCTGCCCATGTTATTTTTAAAACATATTAAGGGACAGCACATTAAGCAGGCAGACAGCAGCATAACAACAGTACAGGAAAATAAGTCATTGTGGTCCAACATATCCCTCGCTCCTAGTGAAGGGCTCATTTGATCACTAAGCTGTTGCATAGCCAGCATTTTCACTGGGCAATCAATAGTTAGGCCAGACCTTCTGGACATGTGTATCAGCAATGGTCCTCTCAGCAAGGCTCAGCTTCATCAGCTGTTTGTCAGAGCAAGCTCCTCTTCCACACTCACCTCTGCCCTTCATGGCCTCCTTTGGCACAAACTCCTCCAAACAATACGTAACTAACTTGTGAGGAATACAGCAACTTGGTCATAGGTAAATATTAGATTAAAGCTATTCTAAAAATCTTACAACACAACCTACAAATTCATTTTCAAAAAGCATACCAACAGCAAAGCATATAACTGTGACTAGGACATGAACCACAGAGAAGTTCTGTCATTTTTGCCAGAATACATTTTTCAATATATGTTATAAAAACTGTAAAAAATTAAAATAAAGACTTTAAAAAGATAGACATGGCACCTATGAAATGTGGTATCAGACTTACTCAGGCATTACTTAGCCAGCTATATTGGCACGTATTCATGCTGCTCACTACTGCCTGCAGAGTCTGCGAAGAGTTCCTTTAAGGTCTCTAGCAAGAGCAAGGGTAAGGCAGCAGCAGAGCCTTCTCTGTCCCCAGAGATCACAGTTTCATGGAAGGCTGAGTATCACCACAGAAACCAACTACAAAAACAAGTCTATGGGCTCCTGCCCTGTTACTCTGGTAAAGCAATTTGTACTACGTGAAAGGCAAGGGCACATATGCTGAAAACTGATCAAAGTAAACACTGCTGTTAAAGTACCCTTTTGTTTTGCTGACTTCAAGGCATCAAATCACAGACTCTGAGTTTTGTTCTAAAAAGATGAAAGTCAAGTGCCACGGATTTGTAAGGTTGAATTAACTATTCCAGTGTGAAGGCCTTTAGATAAATTCATAGCACATTTTCCAGAACAGCCATTACAAATTTGTGCTAATAAACCAGGACGAAATATGCTGCGTTGTATTGAATTACACTGCCCAGGCTAGGACAGCTGTTATCTAAAAGAGAAGAAAAAAATGAATTTTAACTCTCAGATCATACAAACACATTTTCTGACTTACAAGTGATGCACTAAAGATAGATTTATGACATCTTAACTCATTACTCAGCTGCAAAGATTAAGTTAATTAGTGCAAAGTAGGCAAAATTTAGAACAGAAATTTGAAAATTTATACCTATCACTGCCCTCTATAAATGTTTCCACTCTTTTTTTTAATATAATATTTATAGGACATAAATTACTCTTGTATTGCAACAGTTGAAGAAACTAATATGAAGAAACTTATCTTTACAGTTCATTACTGTATATTATCCAATATAAGAGGTTTAGAATTTCTACTGAAATTCACTTGAAAAATATAATGTTGATATATCGGCTATAAAAGAATTCAGTCAAGGATTAATCCATGATTCCACCACAAGTGGTGGGATGTAGTACCGCACCACTTTTCAAAAGTGTTTACCGATTGCTTTGGGAAGGATCTCCAGGCCAATTTTTTTAAGATGAAAGTAAAGAAAAACTGTATTCTTTAGGTAGGGACTGTGATTTTGAAATGGAACACTTCCTCTCCCCTGCCCCCTCATATTTTTGCTATGCTCATTGAATATTGTGTTACAGATTCAATACCAAGCCAGCTATAGTAGACTGCAATGTCCAGCTTTTGGGAGCCAACAGTTTCCAAAGAAGAGCTTGCTGATTTTTCCAAGTAACACAAATTATGTTCACATGGTGTTACTACTTGAAGGTAATTTTGCTCAAAAGGTTACATATCTACACTCTTAAATCAAATGATTGTATAAGCAAGTTCCTATAAGCATGTGAGACCCCACTGCTCCCATTCTGGGAAGGTTCGCCAAGGCAGACTCTCTTACTCATACAGGGCTATTTTTTTGAAAACTCACCCCAGCAATGAGACAGAAGATCTTCAGAACACCATCAGAGAAATAAATATCTCCAGGAAAATTGCAAAGCCATTAAAAACAAGCACTCATACCCACACACAGTTACTTTTTCTCCTGCAGAACTCAAAGCTGTGCCACCCTCGCAGGCTTTGCCAGAGACACACCATGCTTTCTTCTCTCTGCCAGGCCAGTGCTACAGGATGCTGCTGGGTCAGGGACCTGCCCCTTTGGAGAGAGCAGGGGGGCTGTGATGCATGAAGCACATGTGGGGAGGGAAGGCCCATTTCTTTTTGCATTACTGCCACTCAGTCCTCAGGGAATGGGTCTGAGTCTCTGGTAGCATCTACTAGGTGTGCGGACGACTGAAGTTTATTTCCAAGGCTCAGGTAACACTCTAATTCTAAAATCAGCCCTTTGCTTATTTTATCCTAAATATATGGTTGCAAATGGATTGGCATTACCTGGACCTTCTCACCCACACTCTACAGAGAGAATCAGATTGACTAAACAGCAGTTATAGCTCAACTGTGAAAATCACGGGAAAGATTCACCCCGGCATAATTTCACTGAAGCTACTGGCATTAAGCCAGAGACTGATGTGGTCCTATACATTACCTTATAAAAAAGAATAGTACTGCACAATCTGCTGACCCTTATGATCTACCACCCAAGACTAGAAAACTGGGCTTCATCAAGAAGGCAGGAGAACAGAAAGGTTGAAAAGGACAACCCAACTATGATCTACAGCCCATTGCACATTCTTCGTTAAGAAGTACAGAAACCTTTGACCAAAAGGTGTTTGAAATCTCCTCTTCTTTTTTCTTCTATTTGTCCTGCAACAGGGGCTAAAGGTCAGTGTGTGCTGTGCTAAACAGACAGTTCCCTCTCCAAAAAGCTTACAAATCAAGACATTCAAGTCCTGCACCACATGTATGTGCCAACATCCACTAACAATTCTGAAGTACACATGATGTTCCCAGAAGGCCACTTCAACAGGAAGATGTGTTATTAATGATTCAGAGGAAAAATGGCAGCCCCAACGCATATGTTCAAGGGGAGAATTAAGCAAGGCTCCCTTCACCCTCAGTGAGGATGGAGCATCACCCCTGCATTTGGCAGCTGTTACGTTCAGAGCAATGTACTCAGATGGACATACCATCTTTAACGAAGATTTAAGGTTTACCCTCAGAACCAGCTTGAAAACTGACCTGCCCATCTGCTGACACAGTAGTTGTATCCAACAGCCTGATGAAAGACAGTCCATTAAAATAAAAGCCTAAGACCTTGCAACATATTCAAATATTATCTGTAGTTCTCCCTCAAGTTCTGGTACCTTTCTAGCCCTAAATAATAAATGAGAAAGCTGAGGATCTGCATAACAGGATGGAATTACAACACGTTTAGATCTCTTCATATGGATTCGTAAGTCAGCTGCTCCAGACAACAGACTAAAAAAGCAAATTACAAGTAAAATTTAGTACTATAACATTATCAAATACATCAGGTGTAAGTAGTACAGCATAGCACAGTGGCACATTGTACGGCACTAAACATACTGCTCAGTACCTAGCAGCACTATCGTTTGTATCTGGCTCACAATTGATGTTTTACTGCACCAGAGATACTCTCTCCTCAAAGTGTACGAGCAGACAACCATGCTGGTAAGTTTTTACTGGAAATGCAGTGACTGAAGTGCCCATTCAGAAAGCACCACAGCTCACACAGCATCAGAAAGTCCTGACACAAGCAGATGTAACAAAATAGTGCTTCTAACTTCATGAAAATGTTGGGACTATTTCTGCCCACAGCTCAATCACATAACTTACCTTCAGACAAAAATGTAGCCAGTTAATTGCTAGTGTTCCAAAGTTGTTATTTTAAGCTGGAGCTGCCAAATGCGATCATGTTATGTTAGATGCTAATCATTTATGCGAACACCTAGGTAATAAAAAAATTAGGACCAAAGCTATTCCTGATACAAATAACTTGGCAAACAGGCAGGACAGTTATTGAAGTCATATTTGCACTAAAAAGTGCTATTACTGTCGCAGTGTGAGAATAATATAAGTGAAAAAACTTGGGGCTTTATATAAGGACAGCTATTTCAAAACACAAAGGTAATAACTGTATTAGCATAAGTCATACTCACACTGGTAGAGCTACTTCTGTGACAATGATCTTAAAAGTATAACCTTAAGAGTTTACTGATAAATTTTACGTAGACATCATTCACACATATAAACTGCCTACTTTAGCTTCATTTACCTGAACAGTACAAGATCCAGCTTTCCCTGTGCATATATATTTCAATCCGGTTTTTGTGTCTTCAGTGTTATCTCACATATTATATAGTTTGGAGAAGCAGAGTTCTCCCTGAAAAATAAGATTTTTCAAAAAATTCCAGCTGCAGCAAAGAAAGCAGACAGTCTCTGCACAAGCATCTCAGCGCAGCTCTGCCAACCAAATCTAATCTTCACATGCTATCCCCACTTTGAAGAGCAAGGGCTGCCCACAGCAACCAGCCCCACGGTTTGTGCAATGGAAAGCCCATGCCCACCAGTGCAAGGCTGGGACCACTTTGCCCATTCCTCCTGTGACCTGAACTAGATGCTCAGGCTCCCAAAGATTAAGTGAAACCATTTGTGCCATCTGGCCTTCCACAAAGCGGTCAAGCTTCCCAGCACTTGGAAGCTTAAAACACGATGTTTCACTCAGCTTTGCATAAATCAGTAGATGTCAATACTGTTCACATGCTGTATAATGAATCCTAAGGGGAAAGTCCTCCTTTTATACATTTTGTGGGAAAATTGCTTGTTAGCTTTACATCTGTTTAAGGGCACAGGATCCATTCCCATAAGCCGCAAGTACAGCATCTCCCCTACTGTTGTTAAGTGGCCTGTTCACAAAAAGGTATCACAACAGAGCAAGTTTTACTTTAATAATTAAGGTAGACTCATGTGAAAAGGAAACGTTTTCCCAGACAATATTCTATTCTGTACTTATGTGTACATTTATTGCAGATCTAAGCTTTTCTTTGGTGAATCAGCTGGGCTGCAAAGTAAGTTTAATTTTATACTCCTCTTCCCTTCTGTCATTCCTAAGCTATTACAGGTAGTTGTGTAACATAGCGCCCAATGCCCTGAAAAAACAAAGGGGGGTGGGAGGCATGGGTGCACAGAATCACTACTATGTTCAAGGATATATGAGTACATACTAAAAAGCAGCTCCTGTCGCAAAGAAAATGCTTCTTAAATTGACAGTTAAGAGACAGATAACAAACTTCTGCCGGCACCATTTTCTTTAAATGCATTTTTTGGGGTGTTCTGAGCAAATCTACACAGGCTTTTCCAGGTAAACGCAAGTTTCCACTGCCTGTATTTTCAGCATGTTAGATAGGTGCTAGCCATCCAACCAGAATTTACATAGCTGCATTAATGTACCACTACAGTATTGATCCATTTCGCCTCTCAACAGGTCTCGTTAGTCATAGCTCAGTATGATACTAACTATGGGTTCAGAGACTCAGTGTTAGCACGATCTCATCTCTACCAGGCTGACAGTAGACACACCAAGTTCATAGTTCATCTCAACTACAAAATACCATGCAGATGTAACATAGCACACGGTGCCGTAAGATCATGGCAAAACTGGACTCTGAATACAGAATTTCCAAATCTCAGGGTAAAACTTGAACAGATGAACGCTGTTTCAAAAGCTGCAGGTGTGGAAGGGAAAGAGGCTGACACAATGAGGCTTCACAAAGCAAGAAAAGATTACAAACAAACATGAAATAGATGATGGAAAGACTGCAGGACAAAGGGTCATGCCATTTGCAAGCCCCTACATATAAAACAATTTGCTCTTCAAAGGTTTTGCAGCCAGACCACACACATAGATGCAGATGACTGGAAAAAAGAAACATCATTCTACAGGTGTCTTTTAGAGGCACGGTCACATAGGAAAATGCGTATAGGAAAGTGTGGAGTTCACATTTTTATTGAACATGTAAAACTAAATTCTTGCTTTCCAAGCCAGGGTGAAGAACAGTGTGTGTGCATGAGTCATAAAAAGCTGAAAACCTAAGCAGCAGCACCAGATTTAGGAAACAGCTTTGTTTACTTTATTGTCAGTAACCCACCAGCCTGAGTAAGAGCTGGTGCAAGTGGGTGCCTAATACATATCCTCACAAATGGCATTAGAAATTAAACAGGAAGGAAACTGCTTTCAGAAGATTAAAAGTAACTGGAACCAATACACTGCCTCTCTACTCCCCTGGTGCAGGTCTTCATTCTTCCTGAATTTTTCCTGTTTTCAAACTTCAAAAAATAATCAGAACTTTTATTCTATGTACAACCAAAACAGTATTTTGGGAATATTTCAAAGAATGAATTTATAATACTGACTACATGGAAAGAAACCAAAACCACCAGACCCCTAAGGAACCAAATTTTCTATTCCATCAGGCCTACCCATATAAGTAAGACTACTCACATCTGTATATACTTGCAGAATCAAAGCCATGAAAACTGACAAAATCCTCCAGAAGACATTACTGAGGCTGTCATGCAAGTATTTTCTTGCACTATTATACCACTCCATGCCCTTCTTATCTGCACTTTCTTGCTGATTCTTGCTTGAAAACAGATTTACTGAAGAAAATACTGGCTTGCTTTCCAGCTAACAGTGTAGGAACTAACTGCTGCTCCCTGCATGCAATGTTTTTCCATGCAGCTTCAGGTGTATTTTCAGCATCCGATTTACTTCATTGCAAATATCACTTGAAACCCAATTAGTGGAGAAAAGAAGGCGTGTTCCAATGGTCTATTCTGAAAGACACCTACAAAGCAAGTGCCACTGTGTTTCTCTGCAAAACTCATGTCATACAGAGTCACATTTCCCAACAGGCCTCAAAACATCACTTACATATTCGCGTGCACTAGCAGATTGCGTCCATGCAGAAGAAATGAACACCCTGCTGCTTTGGTGATGATAAAAGAGTGAGTCAGATTGAACCAGTCTTCAGGGTTAGAGAATGCTGGTTATATCTGGAAAAGTGACAGATTTTAATACTTTCCCCTCACTAATGATGTTTGGTTCACCACCAAATATTACCTCTCATCCAGAAAAACTAACTACTGCCACCATCATGTTTATCACATATGGCATGAGCTCCAGTAATAATAAAAATATTTCTGTATTATAAATTGCCATGGCAATTGTTAAGGAGACACTATCAGCTATAAATTACCTATAACTCCTTCACTTTTTCAAGCAATTTAAGTTTCAGATGTTAGTACCTCATGGTGGTGCTATTTTCGCATCTTGTCCTTTAAATAACAAGTTTTACTACTGTAGAAGTGCTCTGTTTACGTTTCACAGGGAAAATAAGAGACTCTTCTAGAGAAACACAAACTTGAGTATATAAGTGTTATCAAAAGCATGATCTACATAAAAAAAACCCAATTAAAACATTTGTTCCTCTTCCCATACCTTGTCACTGTGAGGTTTTACTTTTTCAGCTGATACAGGAGCATGGCTGTCAGGCACAGCAAGCTCCACACAATTTATGTTGGAAATTTTCCTCAATGCTGGGAGGTTGGAGGAGAACTACTTCATTAATTCCAGCTTTTGGTTCAAACAGACACTCCAGAGAACAACATAAACATGACCACTCATGACAAGGGTTGCTCCAACATTTCACACACACACACACGCGTGTACGAGCCCAAAGCTAGACTGGAACCAGCCCATCGAGTTTGTGATATAAACGGACTCCTGGAAATGTCATTACTTCCTTAATTATCTTTTCTTGGAGAAAGTAACTATAGACAAAGCAGTAATTTATAAATACTCCAAAGCATGTCAGATAGAAGCTTTGGGGCAGGAACCAGAGACCAAGAACGTGAATCACAGTTTATGGTCAAAATTAAAACACGTGCATCTGCCTGAAAGAACATGGGAAAGCATGTGCACAGTGTGCTGACACACACGTGAGCAACAGAGAGGGAGGAAAAAGAGTCCATCTAGTAAAGGCAGTGGCAGCAGCCCCATTTCTCTACAATCCTGCAACAGCACATCAGTACCTGTGGGCACTCACAGCAGAGGAAAACAAGAGACTCCAATTTTCAGCTTCCAACAGGTCATTTTAAACAGCAGTCAGCAAAACCAAAACATTTGAGCAATCAGAAAAGTCATTCTGGCATTTTTCCTTCTGAACCCTTTAGCCTTCTGTGGCGGGCTTTGGCATGGCTTCAGACACCATTCCACACAGCGCTCCGAAATCGAGAGCAGGTCTCACTTTCTGTGCACAGCAAACAGTCCCATTTCTAAAAACGGAAAACACCAAGGGGTTGCACAGCACTTTCCAAGTCATGAGAAGTCACTGCTGCCTCTTTAAGGGTAGACATGCCTCAAGCCACGCTCTCGCAGGACAGCAGGCTCTGCATAAACAGGCTCCTCTGGCCGACACATGACTTCCTCTGGCAGTTCTGGTGGGCAGAACTTGAAACAATTGCCAAATCCAATGACCAACAAATCCTGAGCTGGCTAAAAACAACCCACAAAGACTGCAGTCCAGAGCAAACAAGATGAAAAAAACCCACATTAAAAAAAGGCTGGATTTTATGCAAGCACAGATGCTTCAAAGTGCTAACGAAGAGAAGAAGGGGAAATGGGTTGTGAGGGCTCTCTTTAAGAAATGGAGGCAGAGGTGGCTGTTGGTTTGTTTGTTTTTTAAAGACATGGCAATGCAGCGTCCGTCACTCGAGGCACTTATGACACCAGTGTCATTTTAGTGCATTAGCTGCACGGGAGTTGCAGTTTTCAGTAGACGTGGCATCATCTGAGAAAGACACTGAATGATTACAATTTCTGTGGAGCACGCTGCCCGTATCTTTAAGGCTTTATAAGGTCTATCGTGTGCTTCACTTCTGAATCAGTCCCATACTCCGGCAGCCCAAAAAGGGCTCTTGGGCAAGGCTGTGGGGAAAGGGAGTAACAGCAGCCTGCAAAACCACCCTGGTGAGCCAGTGGGGCTACCACAGGCTGTGGGCAGGCATTGGAAAATACCCAGGATCAAGAAATGCATGTGACGAGGGACTACTGCTTTCCAAGGAACAAATACAAGGTGTTCCTGGAGTACGTCTGCCACAGCGTCACTCACAACTTGACCCTGAGACCTCACTGGCATGCAGCACCAGTGGAAGCAGTAATTCATCTGGGCTTCCCATTCTCGATCTTCCGATGTGGGCCCCTTCCCTCACTCTCACAAGTGGTACGCAAAACACCGCGAAAGAGGATTGTGAAAAAGAGCAGCAGTCAACCTCAAGCTTGACAGAGAGGTTTGCAGGTGGCCAAACTAATTTTCCACTGCCACTGTGCAGATCCTGGCTGGACTGATAACATTGCCTCTGCATGACTTTGTGAGCCACAGATCATCAAGGAAAAAGCAGTAACAGGGTGAAGGTGATCAAGTTGATCTTGATGGACTCAGCATAACAGGAGAGCTGGCCTGCACATATGAGGTTGAAGCCAACCAAGAGTTGTGGAAAAATTGAATATTACACACCTACCCAGACCCAGAGATGGTATCTTAAAATGTCCACAGTGGCCCACAAAAATATGCAGTACAAAATACCACTTCTTGGTAGTACCAAGAAAGATCTACAGCCCCACTGAAACCCTGACAGCTGGGGAAACTGGTGTGAGCAAAGCGTAGCGTACATGTCACAGCAAAACTGCAAAGTCAAGCACAGGAAGCATGGGGCGAGAACTTCCAAACGGGAAACTACTCTGGAATCTGTCAACTCCCGATACTGAACTGGCTGGCTACGTAACTTAGGGTGTCAGACTCCAAGTGACAATCTTTCTTGAAAGACACTCTCTTGTTGGTTGACTCATGAAACTGGATGAGATAAGGCCAGACTTTCACCAAACCTCTCCCACACTGTAGTCTTCTTTTTAGGGTTTACCTTCTCACATTTGGAACAAGATCCTTGGCCATCAAGTTACCTGTTGTCTCATCTCAAGTCTCACCTCAGACTTCTCCAACCCCATCCACTACTTCCATCTCTTCTCCATCCCCAGACAGACTGGACAGCAACATAGCACACCTGCACCACGCTTCTCTCAAGCCATCTCACTACAGGTAGTTCATGCCACTCCTGGTTCAAAAACCCTGTGTATACTTGCATTGCCACACATAAGTCTGCTGCCATAGTTAGATACTCATTACGGCTGCCAAGCAAAGGTGGTCAGAAGATGGAGAAGCAAGAACAGCAGAATACCCTCGCAATGTTCAGATCTGGTCTGTATCGTGTCAGAGGCACAGGCACGGTGCTTTCTTTTATCTTTGAAAGCTTCTTCTAAAGCAGCAACTATTTTCTTCAAAGCAAAGGCCTTTGGCCTACCCGAAGTACCAAACAAACCCATGTGCAGGAGTGTAGGCTTCCCACCGTACCACAGTAAACAAGCAGAGGGCAGATGCAATGCAGCCTGGCAAACCGAGCAACATGTTCTTTATTTCCCAGCCTAATTCTGCACCACGTATTCTGGTCAGCTCACTGGAAACATCAAATTTGTATAGCCAAGTGATCCGGCAATGCACAGATCCAATATTAACGTTAGTGAAGTCTGTGGTCTTACTCAAAACTTTAATCTCGCAGAAGTAACAAACTTTATTCTTGAGCCTCTTATTTTAGTATGAGTTTAGGACTGCAAAGGATAATGATCTATTACTTTCATTTGGACTATTAAACCCAAGCTGCAGGGTGCTTCAAAAATTCAAAACAAAGTAGCCTGTCTTGTCAATTTTAGAGCAGCTGGTCAACCTGACACCGAGAACTCAGCACTAAAAAGCCACAGTAGAAAAAGAAGCTGACCTTATTTTTACTATACGTGAGATCCTGAAGTCTCAGAAAATGGCTTAAGTGGACATTTGACTGGTACTAAATGGAAACTTGTTTTAACAAATGCACTTTAGGAGAAAGAAATAAACAAAAAGGAATCAAACAGATGACTAGGTAACAAAAAACTCAGTAACTCCAGCCGTCAAGTAACAAACCTTGAACTCCTCTCCTGCCTGCTGTCAGCACAAGACCTCCAGGCCCCCTCCGACCATGGCTCTGGTGCAGCGGGTCAGCATGTTTAAACCACGCCAGGAAAGCGGCCCCTTTATCACAGCTGAATCTCAAGGCTGTCCCCCAGATCTCTGATTGCCCGAGCATGAAACAAAACATTTTTCCCTAACATAGCCTTGGGTAAGGCTGTTGTGGTGTTAAGCTTCTGAAAACAGTTAAAATGAATACACTGGGAAATCCAGTAAATATTTAGAAAAACGGGCAAAATTAACCAGGTTTTCTTCACCCTTATTTTCCAGATCTTCATAGTCTTAAAATACAAAAACATTGTGACACAGAAGAATTAACCTGAATTCAGGATGCACTGAAAAGGTCAGGACGTAGAAATACATTATCATTATCTGTTTCAGAGTCTCTTCCTGTCCCATTTTTACAGCTTAGAGGATCTCTTCAGAAAGTACCTAAATATTGAACTTAAATAATTTTGCCCATCATTTTATGACTTTTAAGTGGGTCGGCTCAGGAACCTGAGATACATCACTACTAAGTACCTGGCTACTATAATTGGTCTGCTCCACAGGAACTAAAAGGCATTTTAATATCAGGTTTGCTCTCAAAGGAAAATATTTTTATTATGAATTGCCAAGTAACACTGACTAAACAGTGGGGAAAAAGTCTGTCAAATTATTACAGCCTCAGTGGCATTACTCAAAATTATAAAAATAAAGATGAGTCCTTGATTTTCCTGCCTTCATTTCACATAGTATGTGTTAAACATTTGTATCAGGCATAACATCTCAAAGCTATTGAGGATGAGGATGTCAATGAAAACAATAGTGAATCCATTGCCAGGAACTCTGATTCCATGTATTCATATATATTCAAATCTAAGTATTCACATGAGATTAATTTTATATGCCCATGCTCCCCCTTGAACTATTTCAATTGTGGCTGCATGCCTGAAGCAGCCCAGGGAAATTCAACTGACAGGTATAATAAAAGAATCTTCCATTAATTTAGGACTTGATAATATACCCAAGGAGTGACTTTCATCTGAAAATAATTTTTACATTTTTGTATACACATTTTTCTGGTGCAAATCTCTAGTGTTTCCAAGTGCCCCCACAAACAATTCTTTCTCTTAACAGAACAAGCAGCTCCATGAGAAAGCAACTATGTCCTTTCTAGAAACTGGGAAACTGAAGCAGTGAAGATACCCAAAGCTGAAGAAAGTTATTTTAAGAGTTCAGTAGTTCCTGGCTTTCAGCTCAGACCCAGATCAGTACAGAAATGCACACATGCACTCACTTCCCCAGGAATATTTGATCAAATAAAACAAACAAAAAAGGCTTGCATTTTTCATGCCAAGTTCAATATAAACACTTGTGGCTATTACATGCACCCGTATTCTATTTCCTATGATAAAGCATGGCCAATATGAATTGTGATAAAAGACTTTTCTAAGAAATACTTGAAAAAGATTGGAACTTTTGGGGTTCTTAGTTGAAGAAAGCGTCTTCACAGTCTCAACACGAGATGTCACCCCAACAGGGATTAACAAAGTTAATACAAATTCCTTGAAAATCACAGATATGATTACAGCATTTCACAATATGACCTTATATTTACCAGATTTCAGCCTGAACAGGAAAGTGCTAAATTACTTAGTTTTGCAAAGTTTGTTCAGAATACAGTCCCGTACATTTCCAGTCTGCCTTTTCCCCACCCCACCCCCCAGTTTACAGGGAAGAAAAAGCACTCAAACCTTACTAATCATTACAAAAGCCTGCATGTCTTACAGGAGGAACACATGCCCCTGCCATGCCCTGCCCCTGCATCAGCCACCCCTGCTATGTTTAAGTTTGTGAATGCTTGTTGTCTGTATATTCTACACAAGTGTCAAAGTTTGAGTTAAACTAATGCATACATGTATGTTGCATATTTATGAGAACCAGGATAACTGCACAAGTATGTTTAATGCATGAGCCCTCCAAGGAATTTGCTGGGGGAAGTTTACACTCCTCCCAGCAAGTAAGGAATGTGTAATTTAGCAGCATCTAGCACAGGGCAGGTTGAAAACAAAACAAAACCCGACCTCCTCCCCCAAAGCAAGCCTTCACTTAAAGATTTTCAGATCTTGCATTCCATGTTATCAGAACTTCAGCCAACCCCTGAATGAATGCATGACTTATTTTAAACATGCTTTCAATGCTGCTGAATCCAACTAATCCACTGTCAAACAAAAATACTGGTTTTATTCTGGAGTATACTGGAAATGCTGCATGACAAACGGATCTCTACCTTTGCTATCGGCATTTGCAGGCAACAGGAAATACCTCAGCTGGTAAATCAAACTAATGTAACTTGAGGTGATGGGTACATTCTACTTTAAGACAAAAGGCCACTTGGAGTTGTTTTTTACAATAATAGAAAAGATAACATTTGCTCTGTTTTCCGACTCTGATCCTATAAGTAAAATCTGATCTTTCCAAGTTGTTTACACTCTTTTGCTCAACACTGTTGCCAACCAGCCTTGCTCCAGCTTCCTGTGCATTTTTAGAGCAGCCATCTCCAAGGGCTATGACTGGAAACTGGTTGGGAGATGGAAGAAGGAGGCTAAGGGCTACAAATTGTGAAATATATTCTGTGCCCTACGCTTTTGTATACCACAGAAGTACACAGAAAAGACAGCTTGGGGCAAACTGTTTTCTTACCATAAGCACATTAGAGGAGGCACAAGCAGCCTCTTTCTGCTAGACAGCAACTATTTTTATTCAAAGCCAAATGTTTAAATCTTCGATTGTTCTGTCAGGACAATTAGACAGGAGTGGCACAGCCTGCAACCTTGTGCATGCGTGGCTAGCTCACAGTGTGTGCACACAACTGCAGAAACTGCACTGTTACACAAGTAGTGCTACGAGCACCGAACCAGAGGGAAATCTGGTTTTATGCAAAATGTGCGCTTTGCAGTTGATTCATTCTGGTCTCTCGGTCGGTACAAGCTCCAGCTGTAGCCTGCTTCATCCCATCCCCAGGCACCTTTTAGTAACTAAGAAGTTGCAAGTTTCCACTATACCACGTCCCCACAGCAAGGGCACTTTTCTGCCCATTTTCAAGAAAATTTGGGATTACATTGTGAGATCTACCTCTCATACCAAATTTGTCTATGACTTGCCAATGGATTTAAAGGCTCCTGGGTAATGAGAGGCACTGACCAATACATAGCAGAATCATATAAGGCTGTTTAGCTTTCATAAGAAACTATCTTAAAAAAAAAAAAAAAAAATAAAGAAGAAAGATTCCAACTACAATTTGGTTTTCATGCCCAGAGAACTGATTGTACCTACACTTTTTTCAGGCATTCACAGTGCACTCATCAGGCTGATAACTCTGCATCTGGCAAACTAAGAAAGGCTTTAAAAATCAAAAAAAAACCCCAAACCAAAACAAATATAAAAATCTCTGTTCCTCATTCCCAGCCTCCCCCCCCCAAGAGTGTAATTTCTCTGTGCATTTCGTGACAATTGCACTGAAGAAGACCTGACATTTTTGATTAAGGGCAGCCAATGAGATGTCTACTGAAAAAATAGTAAATAACTTTTTCATCATAGACTAGAAATTTCAGACAGTGCATACACAGAAAATGAACACAACAGCTGAAGTCTCACGGACGCATACAATACACATTGAGCAGAACACACCACAAACCCAACAAGGCCGCTATTGAAGTCAGTGGAAAGACTTTGATTATGGCCAAGAGTATCTGCCTTTATTTAAATCACCATAAAAGACTACACTTAAAAGTTCTTTCAGCACAGATTTAGACCCTCTTTTTCTAAGCTTCCGCCTGCTAGATCATCTTTGTTCTCTCATTACAAATTCTGCTAACTGTGTACATGTACGTTGCTCTCACAGGACACAGTACTAAGGATTTGTGTGTTTAATACTGTAAGAACATGAACTATGAAGCTCAGCTGTCATGGCATGCAATATTTTCTTTTCACTTCTGCACTCTGTTTTGATGTGTTTTGAGAGTAAACAACAGTACTGCACAACTTAACATCAAAAATTTTCTTCTTGTGCTGTTACTTTCAGAGCAGCTTCTTGCCAGTGCCTCCGAGTGCAACGTACATAAATAAGTAATTGGACTGTACTTAAGCACTACCATAGTCAGCAACACTTACTTTCTGTACGGCAGTCCCCCCGCAATGAAGCATTAAGGATGTATTACAGGGGTAAAAGAATCTGAACTTAAATATTTGTTCATAGTGGTCATGGCAGGGATCCAAAGGTATTCATGTTAATTTACAACACATTTAGGTAAACTATCTGCTTTTGAAGACAGCCAATTCTGTAAAGGCCTGTTGTAGATCTAAATCTGTTTCTTATTTCCTTTGCCCACCCCACCACCTTTTTTAAGTATTCTTCATGGTTGTGAAAGGTGGTGGAAAGAGTGGCTGGGTATGAAAACGGTTTACTAATATGACATGCAAAGCATAGGTGGACAGTATCCATGCAAATTGCGCAAGCTTCTTTGTAGTCTTTCTGGTCACAATTCAGAAATAACTGTACTCCGCAAATTAATGTAGAACAATCCCATTTGCAGACACACTTGTAGCGAGGGATCTAGATGAAAAGTAATTTCTCCTTTACCTCTCTTTCATGATGGCCAAGACCCTCCTCGGGATTTCTGAGATTGAGGACGTGCACCTCTTGAGGCAGGCCTGTTGTGCCTCGGCTTGCACAGCCAGATAAGACTGTAAAACTCTCCAATAAGGCATGTACTGGGTGCGAATTGTTAACAGGCAATAAGACACATTCATTCCTAGGCACAGGACCTGCAGAGGAAGACACAGATGCACATCACTTGGAGAAAAAATGCAATACATAGATTACACCTGTCAAATAATGATCCTCCTTTTGGTCACAAAACCCATGGGAACACAAGCAGAGGCTTCATGTTCACTGTCCATCAAATGAGGACATTTATTTCCATTGCTCTTTTAAGTTCTGAATATGCTAACTCCTTGGTTCATTTCTCTCTGAAAGTCTAAATTTAAAGTACAAATTCCAGAATTGATGGTAGTGTCTTTACCAGGGAGGAAACCAAGGATGAGAGGAAAAAAAGCCAAAAAACCCACCCAAAGGACAAAAAACAAAGCAGTGATAGTGGTGGGAGGAATTGGTTTGTCTTAGATGTGAATTATTTGTTTGTGTCAAACACTTATCTCCAAACATTGAAAAATGCTATCATGTATATAAAACAATGAAAAGTTAATCTCTGGTATAAAGGTAATTACATCAGGAAGGATTTGGGCGAGTTGGATTTGTTGCTTTTGAAGCAGTGCTGATTTATAGCAAACGTTGTTCAAATACATTGTACAAAACAGCAGGCAACTGTCACATGGTAAAATGAAATGTTTGTTTACCGAGTCTATTTTGTGTCTGACAGCAATTATCTACACTGATAACAGATATCTAGTCCAAAACAGAGTGTACGCCCTTTCAAATAATCACCACAGCATGATGTAGTGCCATACTCTTATATAGTACGTGAGACAGTGTGATGTGATATAGCAAGATAGCAAAATCACTGAAACATACGGAGCAGTTTACATTTAAACTATATCTCAGGAAACTAAAGCAAGACAAATATTTATGAAAAGCAGCCCTGCTTTTCAAAAACGGCTCAAACCCACCACTGACAATAATAGATACAGTATGGTTTTGATTCAGAAGGTCACAGGAGAACGTAATTGACTTAACCCCTAATTTGCACCAAAGTCACTCAGATAAGAATGAGACTCACATGAACCAGTCAGTTCAGAGGCTGCAAGGCATAAAAGAGAAATATAAGCTAGAGACAAGATTTTTTTTTTTCCAGATAATGTACTAATGTACAGCTGCAATTGAAGTAAAATGATTTTTTCGAAAAAAAGTTCAAAATTAAAGAAAATCCTCAACTGCTCAAATGGCAGAGCTCTGCTTGGTTTTGTGAAGTCTACATCCAGCTATTGTAGCACTAGAGATCATTTGACTTAGGCGTACACATATGTTTAATTATATTAGCACTGACCTACACTTTGCTGATTAAAAAGACAGTTCACTCAAGATACACTTAACAGCTAGCCATTTAGGAGCCAGAGTCTCCATCTTAAAACAGACTTTATCTGGAAAAAGCAAAGCCCCTGAGCACAGGGGGATTTTCCACAGTGCCTTGGCCCATGCGTGCCTTGTCCTGCTAAAGGGGCCGTTCCTGAAACCCACCGGTGCATAGTACATATCCTGCCAGCTCCCACTGAACAGGAGTATTTGTTAAAGGCAATGCTCAAGGCATAAATTACACATGCCTGTGCTTGGGGTACAGAGGATAAACAAACTTTCTTCTCTCTGTATGAGGAGCTTGGTAGTAGTACTGACCACCAGCTTGGAGGATTTGGGGTTTATTTGGGGTTTTTTTCCATTCCTTTTTAAGAATACGCATACAAAATGGAACGAGTCCAAGCAATGATACTCCAAAAAAACCCAAACCCCACCTATTAAAAAGTTGCCCTTTTCAACAGTTGAAGAAATATTTAGAATTTGTAACAATAACACAACCAGCAGAGAGGCCTCATTTTCCTGATGTACAAGTCCAGATCAGAGAACCTACTAATCAATTAGCCCAACCACTGATGTGTAAGTCCTGCAGCAGACCACATTACACAACTTGCACAAAGAGCATTTCTAAACTCCACAAGCATTTCTTGGGCTGGGGAACAAACAGAGCCAAGAAGCACTTGTCCATTGAATTGTTTCTTGCAGACCAGAATGGAGTTGACATTTGTTAAGATGCTTCTATCACAACACACACATGAAGAACAAGGTGCAAGACTCAGAACAACACAGAAATAGAGTAGCTGACAAAAATGTGCGCTTTCCTCAGCACGGGTTCAGGGGAAAGAGCTAATACCTCCCTCTCAGCAGATGGATTCCCTTGTGAACACCTATTTCCATGCAGTACATCTACCAGTCCTCCCCTCCAGCCTTCACCTGGTCTTTACTCTGTACGAATTTGCTACATTAGAGGAGAAGACTTCTGTATTTTCCCCTCACAAGGACTCATCCACATGAAGAAGACAGTGACTGGTACGTTCAAGCTGTCTGTAACTGCCTCCCTTGCCAGCACCTCAAGTGCACATTAAGAACGCCCTTCTTTGAAAGCCTTCTGTTCAGCTCAACATCAAAGACGGAAATATTCCCGGAGGGAGTAGAAGTTCACGTCCTCGATAACCGCGTGCAGCTGAGCTTATCTGCACAGCAAAGGGCAGACTGAGGCATGCCCGCTCTGCCTGCGCTCCATCCCGGCTGGACATGGGCCAGGTCTCCTGCAGAAACACCGTCACTCTGATGGCAGTGAGCCCACGCGGCTGTACCAGTCTTAAGCAGGGCATCTTAAGCAGGGCTTACTGGTGTAGGCCCACTCTTATAACAGTACGGCTGCGTGGCATCCAGATGCACACCAGCTCGCACCCCACCAGCCTGGGGCACACCACCTCTGTCAGCTCTGTTTGAAAGGAAGGGGTGCACAGAGTTGCCCTAAGCCGCTCAGTATAGGAAACGGATGTTTTGGGGGAGTTACTGCATTTGGTAGAGTTGCTTTCAGACCAGCCTCCTGAGTGACCAAGAGACAGCCCTTAAAATTTGAACCGAGTATCAGAGTATCTACTGGAGGCTGGCTCCACCAAATTCAGACCACATATGCTGTCAGACTGCCCACATACAAGGAATGATGGTGGGGTAAATAACAGAGAGTTTATTCCAGATGTCGCATTTTTGCCGAGTTTTGCAGAGGTGCCTGTGTAGCTATGTCCCCGGCCCATACTACCCTTCCCAGGAACTCAAGATTCTCATGAACATTACTTCTCTTGAATGTGCTGGCAGTACCAAACAGCAATCTTCATGCACTGAAATTCACGTATTTGCCCAGCCACTAAACTGGGTGTAGTGCCATGCCCAGTATATGCTTGCATGCCTGGAGGTAGTGCCACAAGCAAAAGGAAAACTTACTTCTAGATCACAAAGTCCATTGATGCACAGCCTATACATGGCACGAGACAGTTCTTTCTGCCACTTTCTCCCCATTTATGCTGTATATTAGTCTATTCTTATACTGTACATACCTCAGTGCTGCCTGAGCTATTCGCTAGACATTCATTAACAGCATTTCTTTCCAGCACTTCCTACTGCACCTGCAGATCTGTCCCAGTCGAAGACAGGTAGGTGCCACTCCGAGCCACTGTCACTCCAGTGGGAGCAGCAGGAGCTCTCTTCTTTCCAAGTCAGCTACTCTCGTTCTTCCTGGCTCCCTCACAGATCCCTCCTGCTTATCTTCCTTCCTTCCTGCTGCCTTCCTCTAACTGGAAAGCTAGTTACTTCCCCTAGGTAGTTTAAAACCTACAAAATACATATTTACCACTGAAAAAAACAAACAGAAAGCCCTTTCTATGACACTACTAATCTGATTGTTAATCACCTCTGCACCACCTGCTTCTACTCGAAAGCCAGTATGAGACCGCAGCCTCATCCTGCCTGTGGGCTTTACTGTTCTGCTGCTCTGCCCTGCACAAACACCAGGATTGGACTCTGCCAGCTTCCCGCTCCAGTCCCTCACCCCGTTCCTGCCGACCTCACCTGCATCAGCAACACCAACATCCTGCCAAAATTCACTATCATCACTGCTTAAGGGCCAGTTCACCCAATTAACACATCAATGTTGCCTCATCAGCTCCAAACACGTACACATGCATCTCATCCCAATCAAAGTGGCACTTACAAGAGTCAAAAGTATCTTCCAGTTTCTATATCCTAGTGTGGCTACAAGCCTTTAGTCCCTTCTCTGCTGAGAACATAAGTGTGCACGCACAGCCATCGCTGGGCTTTTGTTTAACTGTGGAGCATGTATCCATTTAACCTTGTTAGCAAATCCTGGCTCTTACCACAATCAAATTTTAGTTGCTTAATGCCTGCAAAGCCTTTTGAAGATGGAAAGCAGGTTAGGCACTTTTATAAGAACAGCTTATTACGTATGTGTTTTACGATGGCAAATGTTTAGTCAATTTAAAATTCTAGAGAATCGTTTAGTATTGAATTATTTTCCACTTCCAATTAATCAGAATATTTTAAAGGAAATCTTAATGCAGACCCAACCTTGTTTGATACTAACATCTGGAATATATTCAATACCATTTCAACATTCTTGTTTCCCATATCATCCATGCTACTAATGAGTAACATGTGTTCTGCTGTAAGAAAGTAGCAGAAATGGGAATAAGACACTAAAGGGGATAATACAACAACCCAAGACCAACTCATAATTGTGATGGATTTTATTCAAATAGTAAAGGCTAATATACTTTCTGTTGTATCTCTATGGAGATTTCTACAGTGTTGTCAGCTGAAAAGTGTGACGAGCTCCTGCAAATTGCGTGAATCTGTGCTGGGGGCTCTGCAGCACATTAGCATGGTTCCCATACACGACGCAAGAGGATACAAGCCACACCAGTGGGATATAACACTCCTTAGAAGAAGGACAGATTTATTCTAATTGATTTTTGAATGAGGGAATGACACAAATCTAGTCATTATACATAAAGACAAAAAATTTCAAATCTTGACTCCAGGTACACCAGGGATCTCTGTGCTGTCATGTATAAAGTAATATAAATTACTGCAGATCCTGCTAGAATTCATCAATTTATATGCTGTAAAGCAAGTCTTAGAGGAGGCTAACTATCCAAGCAGAGATTTGAGTATGCCCAAATGACAGACTTTCAAAAAAGCTCTTTTGGAGAAGGTTAATTTAAGGGCATTTTTTTACATCAGCTAGTGGCAATGATGACTGGAACAAAAAGGAAGAAAAGAGACAGGATCCTCAAACCTACTTCTGAATGACAACAGGGTTCTGTAAAAACAAGAGGAGGGGAAGCCATTTGCTCTTGAACTGAAAAGCTTAAGATTCGCTGCAGAGCACTTGAGCAGACTTAGTAATAACTTCTTTCTATAACCTTCACCACTCATTTCTAAAGATACAAGTGCATGGGCAAAGGGCCACTGTTCCACATGGACTAATTGTTACCACCTACACAACCTTCTTCTCATAAAGGGTTTCTCACTGAGGGAAGCACACCAAAAAATTATACTCAAGGATTGAGGCAAGTAAGAATCTACACAGAGAAGTGATGCCTGTCACTCAATGAGAAAATATAAGTCATTACTACTTATTTAGTATGGGTGGCTCTGTAACAACAACTACTAAATTCCTTCCTGCACACCCCTTCACAGAAGACCACCTGGGAAGCCAAATTCCTGGTGATTCAAATGGTGTAGAGGATAATGGACAACATCCAGCATTAATAAAAATGCAGCTTTTACTACAGCTGACCATGAAAAAACAGCTCCACACTCCTAAGCAAGCACTTGAGTAACACATCCCTGCTCAGGATCAGTCAATTCTGGCAAGCAGCCTTAAGTCCTGAGATGGAAAAGAAAAGAAGAGATGGTAGGAAATATCACAGCTGCTTTGTGACAAGAGGCAGTGGCATAGAGGAAACTGCAGCGTTTCTCCTCATGGAAAAGAAGAAGCATTTCCACCATGATCACTAACAAGGAGTTGGACTGTCCGAGACTCTTCCTGGATTACATGATTTTCCTCTCTGAATAAGTGTGACCACCATAAAGATGCAGGGGAGAGAAGCAAGATACTGAAAAGAAAATTTGTACATTGGACCTTCACACTGGCCAGTAGGAAGGCTAATGTAGAAGATCACTGTCCAAAGCATTTTCTATTTGTATAAATCTACTGCTGATTTTTTTTTGTGTCTTCCAGACTGTTTGGCTGGGGAGAGGAGGAGATCGTTATGGTTTTCTTGTTCTATACAGCTCATGGCAGCAGTTCCAACTCTGACAAATAACAGTACACGTAACGCAGAATGATACTGCTGCTAATCTACCATGATTTTGGTAAGGAGGAGGAGGAAATGCAATGACACACAAAATTTTGGCGTGTTTCAGTATCACTTTTCTGCCTTAGTGCATAGTCAGAAATGCATGGGAGTAACAAAGGTTGTAGATTTGTTCTGACACAAAAAAGCAATTGCTAGATACTTTAAGAAATAAATTTTAAAGTATGGGGTGGGTTTTTGAAGTTAGTTTTTATTTACATTGTGTACCTAGTGATTTAACTGTAAGTTTCAAAAAACTAGCAGTTACAATAGGATATGCTCAATACTGCAATAAAACTTTGATATTTTAGAGGCCTGGGGAATGAGAAAAAAGAAATAACCTTACAGTATTAAATAAATTCCATTCTAATTTGGATATTCTCTCTTCTTTGTCACTTTTATGTGTTTACCCGATATCAGAAAAAAGATTGACATTTTTATAGTATGTCACAACACTCACTTATTTTCCTGTTGCCACTACATATTAGGTCTTACAAGCCTTTCCTCATGCAACTATGGACTGCATTGAAACGCAGCAGATATCTCCCTTCAATAAGACTATTTACATAAACTAGGAATTCCCCAAGAAAAGTATTTTAAAACTTCTTAAAAATCTCACATTTTCTACATTTGCTGAATAACTCTGATGAGAGTTTTCTCAATCACTGCACCATAACCACTGCCTAGTATCAATGAATTTAGAGCAGGTTCTACTTGAGCAGAAGGAAGAGCAGCCCCCTGGAGAACTGTAACTGGAGCAGGGCTGAAATCAACTAAAAGTTCATGAAAGCCCTTGAATACATTTTAGGGCTTCAGCAGAAATGGACAGAAGGAGCAAAAAAGTCCATGAGAAAACAATATGCACAGA
>VYZV01006628.1:367351-382336 GCA_013401275.1 Pandion haliaetus | reverse complement strand
CCCAGAGAAGTTGTGGATGTCCCATCCCTGGTCATGTTCAAGGCCAGTTTGGATGGGGCTTTGAGCAGCCTGGTCTTTTGGAAGGTGTCCTTGCCCATGGCAGAGGGGTTGGAACTAGGTGATCTTTCCGGTCCCTTCCAATCCAAACCATTCTATGATTCTATGTTTCTATGATATTGTCAAGGTACATTTACCTGTGATAAAAGCACCAAATGAAACTCTTTAAAAATAAAGTCTGCTAAAGTTTCTTTCTTGCTGTTTGGCTTCCTAAGTGTTATGCACAGTTACATGTTCATTTATGTGCTCAGAGATTAAAAAAAATATTTATAGTCTTCACTCCTAAGGAAAATATTATAAATAAATTATCTCTCTCAGAATAATCTGTATTTGACAATTTTTGCTCAGGACATCTTGTTGGATATCAAGAAAATCAGATCTTCGGAGAAGAGTGGTACACATTTCAGCATGCTATTAGATAAAAATTAGATAATTATTTTTTTCATGAAAGGAACCCATTTGTTGGTCACACTGAGGCACAGATATGATTTCTACATGATACCACAATGTACCAATGAGGACGTAATTGTTGCATTCCCGTGGAGCACCTGTGAGGGAGTTCTGTGCCCAAGTCATGTTGGCACAGCCCTTGTGCATGAAGCCCTGAGCCTGCAATGCACACATCAGCAGATCCTGCCTTTTGTTTCATTGGTAACAACAATCCTTATCAACAGTCTGGGGAAAACAGACACTTCTGAAAAGTATATGTGTTATATTAGCCATATTGAAGTCAAAATGCTATTACAGAGACACCAGAACCTTGGGTTACGTTGTCACAAATACCAGTGTACTTGCATATGCCTCAAAGTAGAGATTTGACTCCAGCTAAAAAGCACCATGTAACAGAGGTAGCAGATGTTTAATGGCTGTACCATTGACAATGTGTTTAACTGTTATTAATATTTATAATTCAATAATGATAACCATGGCTCCAAAGTGCACTGAATGCACTATCGTTATTGCTTTAAGTTAAACCTTTGTCTCAGTTAATTGACTATGTGCCCCACTCCTATGTAGCCCATATGGCAAGGCCAGGAAATAATAATATTGTTATACTGGAAAAAATGAGTGACTGCTCTCAAGTGACTTCTTGGCCTCCAGACAGTTATTGAACTGGCTTAAGCAATGGTCATGCTAAACAACCATCACTCAGCCTTAAGGAAAGGAGTAATTAAACTACATTTAGCGAGATTCCTAGAAACAACAGAAGCCATTGCCCAAGGCAGTGGGTCACACAGCAAGGCTTAATCAAAAGCTGCTACCTGTGGCTTGAGAGGTTGACTGGTTATAACTGCAGGGCTATAAGGCCGGGATGGCAAGCTATGGACAGCAGCAGAAGTGAGTATAAAGCCATCAGAGTGAAAGAAGTAGTTATGGGCATGACCAAAGAAAATGGAGAAAATATCGCGTTGTCATGGAACTTGGTAGAAAGAAAGGCTGGGAATTTCTTAGCAGTAGCTAGTGAGCTCCAAGAAAGACTCTGTGATGTGTCGTCTTTCAAAATGAAGAAGATATACAGCAAAGAACATACCCAAGAAGTTTTCCTTCCCTTTCTCCTTGAAACAGAAAGCAAGGCTACTGGCATTTGGGTAAGTGGCTGTGCCAAAAGGGGTAACAACCATGCAACTTTGCTCTTATACAACACTTTTAACTGACAGTCTTAAACTAATCAACAGACCATGACAGCAGTACTGTATTTCATACTTATGTATAATTTTTTTTTATTGTTTGTATATTTAGTTGGGCTCCATGCCTTCCTTTCATATAATTGGAGAAAATATTTTTCTCCCACATAAGACTGGATCTGACCAAAGGCAAATGAGGACCCAAACATTGGATGAGGGATTGAAATAGCAGACTGCAGTTTTGTTTATACCTATATTACATACACAACATCCAGTTATATTTAGCATAGAGAGACCCTTTCACTCACATCCTGGTGCTCTCAAGAGAGGAGACTGAGTTTGTTCAAGCTATACATGGCAGTTTCCCTTACCAAGGTCATCTCCTCCTCACTGCAAAGCTTTCCAGATGTGTACTGGTCCTAGCCATCACTTGATGTCACAAAGCTTATTTCCATGTCTGTTAAATTTGTGGGCTGGACTTCATATGTCTTCCTTCACTGTAACCTTTTGGTTTTGGGGGGCCATTGCCCTTATTATGCATAAAAATGAATGCTAGTTGCTAATGCTGCAATAGAGAAAAAAAGAAAGTGGAAAAAAAAGGTGAAAAGGACAATGCTACATCTTCCACAGAACTTGTTTCTCAGCCTTTGCAAATACCAATGACAGGATGCCCTGACTACTTTTTGCTGACTGATCCCACTAGGAAATAGGTTAGATCGTACGTGCTTCCTGCAGGTCTGGCTGGCTAATCCCCAGATGGGCCCAAAGGGCTTATAAACCCAAGTCCCTTTATGTCTTTGCCCAGTCTGCTTTTGTCCAAGAATCCCCCTCCTTGATGAGGTGTATGTGCATGAGAGAGTTAGATGCAATGATGCTGAGGGATGCACAAGAGGTGGAGGAGCAGTCCCTACCTGTGCTGCATCTGGACCAGCTAAAACATCCTCCTGGCCACTGGGTCAAGGCATTAAGTACATTGGCATTATGGATCCAAACAATGGAGTATTGTTAGATAACTAACTATTTTTCTTTATAACTAACTTTTCTCCTTCAAAACAAATACTTGTAGCTTTAATAATCAGTTAATTATTAAATCTCACTACACCAGGGTGTATTTATAAATATGTTACAACTTCATGTCTAAAGACATAAAGAAGAAATTAACAGAAAAAAAACCCAAGAAATTAAAAACAATATTAAAACAGGTTGCTAGTCAAAAAATCTTCTTTCATGAAGATCCTGCAACTGGTTTCTTCTACTTCATCAAATCTCAATTTAAAACATGTTCCCTGTCCCTGCTCATTTCCTCTATTCCATTTTGGTACAAGAAGTTATGTCCTGTTATTTGTTGAAAGCATCATGTACTAGGTTCATACATTCATACTTTAACAATATATTTAGAATATTGGTGGAAAATAATGATGAATCACATCTACACATTCATAAATGAAGATAAATGCACTTTTGCCAGTATGTTCAACATTTCTTTACCCACGGAAGTCCTGATTCTTGAATGTTATGCTAATAAAATTGAGAGTATAATTGCTGATATCTCTGACTTATATTACTCATAGTTCCAGCATCTTTTGGAAGCTGCCAGGTATTCAGGGAAATGTTTGCGTCCTAAAAGTTACATGAATTATGTATTTCTTGTATGAAATTTCAGACGATCCAATATTTGTTATACCCTATTTGCTATTCATCATTTGCTATTCATTATACTTGTATTTATCAGTTTCAGTTACCCAATCAGGGAGTGCAGACAATAGTATGTGATTTGGTTGACCAGTCAAACACTTCAAATAGTGAATAGATGACACTAGCAATTTGAGAACAAAAAAATAGGCTGAAATCTGTTCACATAAAACTGTTCAGTGAATACTTACAAATAACAAATGTGTTTGTAGAAATCAGGATTGTTTCCAGAATGATTCATGAACTGCAAAATGGCCAAATTAGCAACAAACAGTATTTGCAATGGATAATTCAATCAGTCATAGATAAAAGAGAATTCAGCAGAATCTGTGATTCTCCTCTCAGGAAATGTCCAGTAGTGTTTTCTTTCTCTGCTCCACCATCAAAGCTGACTGGAAAACATGCTCTTTTCTTGCTAACTTCAGTTTGTTTAAGATGCTAAGCAATGCTTTTAATCTTAACAGCATTTTGCAAACCATTGTCCTCTCTTTCTTGAGTCCCCTGGTATTTTTTAGCCATATTGATTGGCAATAAACTGAGGCATGACTGCATTATTAAACCTGAAAGTCCACACCTGTTTAAATACCTAAATAATCAATCAATTTTGATAGTTAACTTCAGAAAGCTGGCTTAACTACTTTTGGGTAGCCCCAGAAAGATGGTGTCGGGACTGGATCCTCTCCCCTTTCAATGTTTGTAGATTATCTGTGAGAGCCACAAAAAGACCACAGAAGTTTGTGAATGCCCCTTGTTTGTTCAGGCTACCAAACTAAAATCATAGAATCATTTAGGTTGGAAAAGACCTTTAAGATCATCGAGTCCAACCATCAACCATGCCCACTAAATAACCATGGTCAGGCAGGATGACTGATGACTGAGCTGTATTGCATAGATTTGGCAACTCTTTTTAAATAATAATCTAGTACAGAGAGTGACATTGACATTCCTTACCTTTAGCCATGTCAGGGACTACTCTACTTAGTCATCTAGGTTCCTTCAATGGAAAGAGGGAAAATTCATCTAGGCTAGGTCATCTGGGACAAGAAAGATGACCAACAGTGGTAGGAGACTTGATGATGAGCCTTTAGCAGACACATGAGGGGGGGCTCATAGGGTGGTGTTAGAAACCCCCAGTATCCCATGTGGCCTTCAAAGGCCTCTCCAGAAAGCTGGGGATCTCTCCTAGGTCTTGTGCCATACCTGCACTGGTGTCCTGCATACCCTGAGTTGCATAAAATTGCACTAAATGTCTCTACACAGGTAAGTAAAGTGCTCTATCTTTTACATTTCATAGGAAGCATTTTACCAATGTTATTGAATATCTACTCTTAAATGTCTTTTGATCAGATGCTCAGTGCCACTTAGATGTCATGTTCTAGATTTCCCTTGTTTTTATTTAAAACCCACAACACATCTTAGGAAATGTTAGAG
The DNA here is from genome assembly GCA_013401275.1 of Pandion haliaetus. Lineage (NCBI taxonomy): Eukaryota > Metazoa > Chordata > Aves > Accipitriformes > Pandionidae > Pandion > Pandion haliaetus. The sequence continues at coordinate 377,531 of VYZV01006628.1, read as the reverse complement.
ATTGTATTTAGCTTTTATGTACTGTAACAAATAACCCAGAATAATATGGAAAGGTCACACAGTTTCAGAGTATGAGGTGGTGAATCTTCTTCTTTTACTTTAATGACATTCACACTGTTTCCTCTTTATGTGTGTGCACCACCTGGTTCACAAAGCTCGGGGACAGAGGCTGGCAGGGAAGGCAGGAAAAAATGCATTTGCAGCCTGTACAAGAGCTGTGAATCAAACTCATAGTCCCACCCTGGCTCCCTGCCTGCTTCATCCTCTTTGAAGGAAAAACAAGGATGTGAGACTACCTGTCTCCCACCTGACCATAGCTTTTGGGACAGGCAAGTTATGGGAGACACTCGGGTTACTTCTTACTTTTCTCTCACCTGTTTTTCTACATATATTGAGTGTTTCTTAGTTTCCTCACCAGCTCCGTGTGCCAAGGTACAATGCAATTAGCAGTAAAGCAGCCATGCAAAGTGGGGAAAAAGTGTCACAATGAGCTGATTGATCAAATATTTCTCAATTCATTCATATACTTTGTACAGTACCTACCTCCATTTCCTCCTAAACTACTCCGTCATCACTTTTATATATGGCATGAAGCTGCAAAAACTGTATTAATTGCCCTGCTTCTTAAACTGTGAGAATGGTTTTTCCTGCTACCCACAGTTTAGATACATATGATTACATGAAAAATCTGCTGTATATTTCTAAATGTTCTCTTTGATGTGTATAACTATATTTGTTAAGTAACAAATCCATTAAAATAGAAGGCAACAGAATGAAGCACATCAGGACAATACTGAAAAATTGCTCATTTTAGCTTACAGCACTTGCCACAATGAAATCTCATCTTGAAATTCATGCCTGCATTTGTTTATTTATTATTTTAATCCTAGGAAGCTTTAATCTTCAGTCCTGGAAGAAGGGATAAATTTAATGTTAATTATTTGCTCACCTACTTTATTGTTTGTTTTCTTTTTTTAATGTATCTGTAGTCTGTATCCTAACCATGCAGCTGTCTTTTTTTTTTAACAGGAACATGTTGCTGTTTTACAAGCCTTGAAGGTTTGGGGGTTTTTTTCCAGATTAATTAAAAAAGGCTTACCAGTCTTGTACTAGAAAAAAACAGATGGGTTGACTCTCTAAGTAGAGTCATTCATTTACCTCAGAGCTTGAAATGAGTGGGGCTACCCAAGTGCATCAAGTTACATAAATAAAGCACAGTTTGGACAGTAAAATAGACTATTATAGCTAATCAAATGTTAATACTGGGAGTCCAAGATTGACCTTAGGTTACCAAATCTGGCAAGATGCTTTTACCCACCTTGAGTTGAAAAGTGTCACAGAGGAAAGCCTGAATGTTCACTGGAGAAACTCCTTAAAATAGAAGCATCATAATGTCTTTGAGTCACAGAGCTTTACAGAATGCAAAGAGGTCACAGTGTGGTCATCCCCTTGAGGAAATCTGAGTAATATAAAAATTTTCTGCCCTCTGACTTGACTGCATGGGTGGCTGAGCTATTTTACCACTCAGGAAGTCTTGAACAGCAAAAATGCTGATCAGAGGACAAAAATTGCAGCACTGTTTTCCTTCCCCATCCAGTTTCTTTCACGTTTATTTTGATATTGGGGGTTTTAAATTGCATGGAATGATTTGGCTGATTATTTTTCCCAAAATGTCCTAGAAAGAAAATCCTAGAAGACTTGTAAAACAGAAAAGTTTTTTGCTTTAAAAAAGTATGTGAAGGAAGCAGAAGGTAAATTAAATTTTAGAGAGAGGAAAGAAAATAGAAAATGGGATAGTTCAGCCATATGTAGGAAGACATGAGTGCTCACACATGTACGTTCTTTGTCAGTGTAAAAATAATGCCTAAGTATATGCAAACAGAACAACTCATGCAGACATTTGTATAGTCATACAGTGATACTAGCACAGGCATACATTTTTTGCATTCCTTGTTCATCGTATGAAATTATATATAATCTGGCACACACCATATCATATTCATATTCACTGATCTAACTAGAAAACTTTTAGTCTAGCATCATTGGTTTTTATTAATTTCCACAGTTTATTTCTGCCACAATATAGTGTTTCTGAGAATAATACAGAAAGAGTCTTACTGGTAATTGGAGGTGGTATGTTTCCTGAAAGTGATTATATTTGCTTTTAGTTAAAATGCTTTTTCATCTCAGTGCACCCCCAAACTTATCAACAATTTTCTTGAAGTATGAAATTCTTTATAGTGATGTTTAAGAATGAAGTAAAAAACTTAGAAGAGATAAATTAATTAAGAGCTCCTCAACAAAACACAGTTATAGATATACTCTAACACCTAATTATCTTCTGGCTCTTATTCACACATTTATACATGGTAAAGGCAGAGTGTGGAAAAACCTGCTGAACTGGTTCCTTGGTTAGGCTTCTTCCCATCTACCCCTACACAGCTTACATTTTGCCATTAAGATTTTTTGGGATAAGGACTTGTCCTGGTTTCAGCTGGGATAGAGTTAATTTTCTTTCTAGTAGCTGGTATAGTGCTATGTTTGAGGTTCAGTATGAGAAGAATGTTGATAACACACTGATGTTTTCAGCTGTTGCTAAGTAATGTTTAGACTAAGTCAAGAATTTTTCAGCTTCTCATGCCCAGCCAGCAAGAAGGCTGGAGGGGCACAAGCAGTTGGGAGGGGACACAGCCAGGGCAGCTGACCCAAACTGGCCAAAGGGATATTCCATACTGTGTGACATCATGCCCAGTATATAAACTGGGGGGAGTTGGACTGGGGGGCTCGCTGCTCAGGAACTAACTGGGCGTCGGTGGGTGCGTGCTGAGCAATTGCATTGTGCATCACTTGTTTTGTATATTCCAATCCTTTTATTATTATTGTCATTTTATTATTGTTATTATTATCATTATTAGTTTCTTCCTTTCTGTCCTATTAAACTGTTCTTATCTCAACCCATGAGCTTTACTTTTTTTTTCCTGATTTCTCTTCCCCTTCCCACTGGGTGGAGGAGAGTGAGTGAGTGGCTGCATGGTGCTTAGTTACCGGCTGGGGTTAAACCACAACAGGACTATCTCTTGACTCCATATTTGTATCACAGCCAGCACAGTGACTACTGCAAAACACAGCAAAGGGGAAAATTCCTACTCACAAGGCCATAGTTAGATGAATGCAAAAACAGCTGTTCTGGTTTAGGCCAACAGTCCATCTAGCTGAGTATCTTGTGTCCATCAGTATCCACGGGTAAAAATCCAAGGAAGAGCAAGCATAGGTAATGCTTTGCATATTCAGACTGAAACTATTTTCAGCTCAAGGATTTCCTCATCTTGATGAGATTTTCCAATTTAGTAATCTCCAGAGGGCAATTCTTGCAAGTATTTGTCCAGCTGCCTATTGATAAGCCAATTTTATGCACAACGCCCTCTGGCAAGCTGTCCCACAGGTCCATCACCCACCACATGGAGAAGCACCCTCTTTAGTTTGTTCTGAACCTGGCCCTTATGCGAGCACTTGATGGCCCCCGTTCTTGTTTTTGGCAAAGAAAGCGAGCTGTCAATCTTCATGTCACCCATAATTATACCGAGCTCTACCAAATCCTCCCTAAGTTTCTTTTCCAGGCTGAGGAGCTCCAGCCTATGCAGCTGCTGTTTGTGCAGAAACCATTTCAGAAAAAAAGAGATCATCCTTGTTGCCCTTCTCTGGACCTTTTCAAATCCTAATACACCTCAGACACAATTTTATAAGTAGAGCTGGGACTGCTTTTCCTTATGTGCATCACTTTACATATATCTACATTGCATTTCATCTATCATTTTATTGCCCAGTCACTCAGTCTTTGTAATACTTCACAGTCTGCCCTTGTCCTACAAGTCTGAATAACTTTGTATCATCAGCATATTTTCTTACCTTACTGACTTCTTTCTTTTTCAGGTCATTTTTGACATTTCTCTCTGAGGCAGTGCCAGTTTAACCAGGTTGTACCTGCTGCACACCTTCAGCTGGAATAGCTGTCCATGACCTCGACTGGGGTGAGACAGTGACCTGGATCAGGAAACTGACCTGCAATTTTTTTGCTGGGCTATTTTTAAACAGGGAGGCAGGAAGAACATAAGCTGATACTGCTGTCAAACATGGGAGCTTATTCTTCCACTGCCCCAATGGTGAGGTGAAAGAGCAAGCTTAACCTCGAAATCATTGACTTTGCAACACTCATATGTTTAAACCTTCGCACCACTGTACGTAGTGCCCAGCTGACAAATAAGACAAAGGATAGGGAAAAGAAGAACAGGTATGTGTATTCCTATTTGGATTGAACATTGTCATGTGTGTATCATAAGAGATTCCAGTTTAAAAAAAAAAGGCAGGAGACTAACAGAACTCTGTAAAAATGTTAACTCAGGGATCTTACGAGGAAGAAGATGGAAGAAATGTGGATCAAAATGAATATGGGTTGGACTATGTCTCTAAACTTTAGGAATCTTAATGTAGACACCTATGCTCTTCATTCCAATCTCCCTTTAGTCAGCAGAAATGGGTATTTTTAGGAAGCAATTCATACAACCTCTTTTGCATGTCTATATTACAATGGATTCCAATGATGATATTTTTTACATCACCACTGACTGTAAAAAAGCTTGGGACAATTAATTCAGAAGTAGACATCATCTGATGTTCTGAACCTCACCTTATGTCTTTCTACCTTGCTTGTATCTAGAAAAAGTTAAATAATTTATAAGCTGATAGCCCATGCATTGGTACTAAATTTTAACCCCATGGTTAAACCTTTCAGCAGTTTCTCAGGATGACTCCCTAGGTCATCTCAGTCATCCTAGGACATCCCAGATAGACATCATGGATGATACCTGCAATTTTTCTTCACTTATCACTCTTGTCCCAAGATATCTCCTGAAAAAATCTGCTCAGCATTTCTAGCATGAGATATTTACATGCTCCAAGCTTCAAAAAATAAAAATCTACTTCAAAATGTCTACAGCAATGTCAATGGCAGCTGTTTACCCACAGCTATTTGAGTAGTAGAGCCATTTGAAAACAGTGACCAAAACTGTTTAGTAATAAAGAAAAATATAGGGGTTGGTTTTGGTGCGTTTTTTTCATTTCTTTTCCTTATTCAAAATCAATAAGTGAAAGCTTTAGAAAGTTATGAACTACTGAAAACAAAGGACTGGAATGGAAAACTTTATACAAAATTAATTATAGTGATCACTGTTGCCATGATTGTGATTTACAGCACATACCTCTTCTTGCATAAGAAAGACATAAAACAGGATATGAAATTAGTTAGAGAGCAATACTATTTTTCTGTATGTTTTCCTGAGTACCAGATTTCTAAAAATTCCCTAACTGTGACCAGTTTCCTTCTGTGTCACAATCACATTGCGGGTGACTATGTCCCAATGTAAAAGGCATTAGATAGCACAAGTGTGTCACAATATAAGGTTAGCTAGCCTTCCTTAAGGCAAGCAAAGGAAGCAGAATAGGATGCTGAAAAGTGGAACAACCTTAAAGCTGTGGGACATCTGGCTGCCCTGTACGAGATGGAATTGAGCAGCTGCTGAACTGTCACACTAATGCTCCACAAAGGCACACAGGAATTGTCGTTCCAGATCAAACTAATGGTACCACTACCAGATGCTTCAGAGGAAGACGTAAAACTTCCATAATAGGCAATTATGCAACAACATGTTGGTGAGGGAAGTTTCTCCCTTAAGTCTCAGACATTTAGCATATGATTTATGTCCTGAAGAATGTGGACTGATTTATGTCCTGGGGAAACCACAGTTATCCTTATACTTCATATAATGGCTAATCCTTTCTTTTGAGACATCTACATTCTTTTTCTACATGTAATGGTAGTTGTGTACTATTCGGAACCAAATATGAAGAAATACTGCAACTGACTGAAACTCAAGAAAGAACATAGAGGGAAAATGCAATGATGTAAATTAGAATATGGCCAAAAGGCCAGGAATAATCTCAAAAAAAATGTGACACACATGTTTTCTCTTTAACCACATGACAGCATTAAGAATGGCAGAAGTATAGCTAACAAAGCACAGGTTAGAGCATCCAGGTGTGAGGCTGTGTGGATGGGGGGAGATGGGAATGAGCACTGCCAGTTGGCTGGATAAGGCACCCTTTCCTTCCCTGTGTCAGAGCTGCTAACAGCTGCACCACCACAAAGGAGAAGCACCAACAAAAAGGCTCTCGAATACAGTTTCCTTAGTCATTAAAATATATACGTACTTCTATGATTCTATGGTCACAATATACCCTTCAACCCCATTTTTCTCAGACATAGAGATTGCAAACTCTCATCATATGGCACGCAGTCTGGTATTACCTTTGGACAGCTTGTAGTCCAAACTTTGACCAGGCCATTGAGCTGCTTCTGAGAGCTGTTAAATGATAGACTAAGCCAGCAGTTGTGTCATTGAGATGGATTCTCTAAAGAGGGCATTAAATCCCCATTGGTCAGGGTTACTACAGTAGACTGAGCAATTTTTTTCTCTCTCAGAGCATGTACTCTAAACTATTTATGTTAAGAAAATGCATGCCAGGATCTGAATGTTTGCTAGGGGTATGACATGACAGGCACACATGCTATGGCTGTGTACATCCTGCTGCTGCCAGAGGCTGTATTTCATTTTGAACTACTTCAAGGAGTAGTTTAAGTTTTATGGCAACCCACAAAATGCACCAGCATATAAACACATTCTCATCAGAGAGAGGGGGTTTGGTCCATGCTACCATTTTTGAGCCAGCACAAAATAGTAAAGATGCCAATGTCGTATATCCATTTAAACATAAGCAGACTGGATAGTTAAGTCACCCAAGTGTTTCTTAGATTATAAAACTGTGAGGAACCACCGTGCTAATCTAATCCAATCTTTCTGAAAGACATCCTGTTCTGAGCTACAGATTTCCAGAAACAAAGGGTTTTGCCATAATTCTTTTAAAATTGTTCCAGAGGTTAATCATCTTCTTTATAAAACTAATGCCTTTAAAACTGAATTTTTCCAGCTTCACTGTCCATCTACTGCATCTTGTTATGTCTTTGTCTGTTGCACTGAAGAACCCCTAATTATCAAATGTATTTTCTCCATGGAGATACTTATAAACTGTGATTATGTCATCTCTTAACCTTTCCTTTGATAAACTAAACAGATTGAATTCATTGAGTTTACAATCCTTGTTTTCTTGCCTTTAACCATTCCTGTACTTCTCCCAAAAATTGCTCCTGTACCCTTGCCAGTTTGCAGACAATTTTATCAGATGGTGAACCCCAGAACTGGACCCATTAATGTAGTCACAGCCATACAGATACAAAATATAAAGAAGATACAGCAGGCCAACTCCTCCTCACTCTTCCAAGGATCACAAAAGCCATATATGTTCAGTTATGATTCACTGTTTACATTTTGAGACCTACCAGTTAGCCAGTTCTAATAAACTCATGTGTGCTGTGTTGATTTTTGGTCATTACAGTTTCTTAAAGAAATGTTTGCTGGGCACTCAGATGAATGCCTGACAAATCTATGTATATTGTAACAAAGTTATTTACCTTTATTAATACAGCTTGTAATCCCATCAGAGAAAGACATCTGGTTGGTTTGACAAGAATTATTTCCATAAACTCACGTTGATTGGCATTTAATATATTATACTCTTTGGAAGTTACAGTATCCCAATTGATATCATTTCATAAGGAATTATTCAGCCAGCTGCTGAAAGACTAGGTTCTGTCCCTGTGGAAATTTTGTGGGTCATTTTGTATTAAGTTGATTCTAACTTATATTAAACCTATCTCAGACATTTGTCATATACTGTAATGCAACCATCACTGTGAAGAGGCTGCCTTACACAAGTGAAATGACTGAGGTAAGAGTGCAAACACTTCACTACAAATTAAACTAAACAGGTAGTCATATTTAAGCCTTAGGCTTCCAGAAAATCAATCTTTCCATGTAAAAAAAAAACCTCATTGATCTACAGCCTACGTGAGTGTGTTTATTTAAAAATACATTAAGATAACATAGGTTAGTATATAAAAGGATGCATTAAGCCTGAAACACTTAGATTTCTCCAAAGTCTATATCCCAGTAGCAATACTATATTAGTAGATAAAGCAAATTCCCATCATTTGTTATAAAACGCTTTACCCCCAAAACCTCATAAAGGCAACAGAAATAATAATCAGTATTGCAGACCTGAACTGCAATGGACAGAAGTGTAATAACATGAAATGTAATCAAAATGCCCAAAGTTCACCTAGAATAAGTTTGGAAATTTGTAGTGGACCCTAGGGTGCGACAACTTAGACCATATGATCAAATTCAAAATAAATTGATGGAAAGTTACTACCTAGGTTTTCCTGGTGTTCTGTAATCCTAAGATTAGGTCAATAAAAGCATTGCACTTTAGAGAACTAGCATCTAGTCTTTAGGTTATGCATCCAGGTTTACTATATACCCAAAGCACTGAGATAGATAAACCTGTCAGAAGTTCTACCTAAAACAACATGGTCTGCTGAACTGGAGTTTCTTAAATTAGGTAGTAAGAAATGACAATAAAACATGACTTCCACATTCTCTCTTCTTGATCCTCAGGGTGTGGGCATATATTGCTCCCATTGCTGTGCTGATTTCTCTCCAAAAGCTAGGTAAAAACCTGTTTCTATAATGGGTTCTTTTAAAAACCAGCTAGAGAAGGAAATGCTATTATTCCTCACCCCTATTTTCCAGAACTCCCAGAGACTGGGGCCCTCATCTAGAATATGGGGTTCTGGGTTCAATTCACTTCTCTGTCTAATGAACTTAAGCCCTGTTCTCCCAACTCCCTAAGACACCATAGCCATTAAGAAGAGTTTTAGCGGGCTTGTGAAGGATTGTTCTTGTTCCTACATACTGAAGTTCTTTCCCTTTATGTGACCCATTTAAACAATTAAATACAAAAGAGAGATATTACTCTAAATCCCAAGGTTTAAATTGCTTCCAGGAATGTGTAATAGTAAAACATTATAATAAATGACACAGTTCCCTAGCCCAACCTCTGTTACTTGGTATTTGCTTTCTCTCTTTCTCAGTGAATATTTAAGTTGGCCATGTAAAGCAGAAGAGCCTCAGGATGGGAGGATGAGGGTGTCCACACCTTCCCACTGAGGTTAGTGATAAAGATACCTTCCAGAAGACAGGAGATAAAGGCTCAGATCCACCTAGACTTAGGAAGAAGCAGAACTTCTGTCCTGGATGGTGTTCTATCCATTGATGAAAAAAGTCAGTTGCTGCATTCCTGTTTCCTGGCTTTACTAGAGGCAGATCAGCTGCTAGGTTTGCTCTAGAAGGCAGTGATACTTGTAGTAGAATCCATGTGAGTTATGGCAAGATTTAGGGCAGGGACAGCTTGCGAACTGTTTTGCGAGTCTGCCTAGAGTGGGAATTTAAGACAACCAGGGAGGATTAATCTCACCAAACCTCAGCTGACTAACGTAACATGGTTAGTCTAAGTTGTTTAGGTTCACTCTGTAATGGATGTGAAGAAATAGATCCTGTGAGAGAGCAAGTCACTCCAGCTATCATATAAATGCCACCTTGCACACATACCTGTTTTGCTCCAGTGACTATAGAAGGAGGCTAAACAATCTACTCAGATTAGACACATCATTTTTAATGGCTCAAGGCAAAAATGAACCCTACTTCTGAAATCATAGATATACTTCAGGTTTAAGGGACAACTACTGAAAGAGTTGTGGAGCTAATTTGTGGATCTGAGTACCTGAGATGAACAATCACATCTAATACTCCTCTTGGTTATGGCCCAGTCTTTCATGGTTGGACTGAATCAAAAAAATACCTTGCTTATTTCTTTTGCAGAAATTCAAAATCATCCCTTTGGAATTCATCTTGTAAGTCCACAGTGTATATGAAATGTGGCTCCTGTTTTCTGTCACACGTAGCTTCCCTGTCCTTTTCCCTTTGACTGCACCAGCATAATCCCAAGAACATTCTTTTCAGGGCTTAACTCCACTGATGAGGTGTGCTTAGTTGTGCCAGACCCAATATACTTTACTGAGCTCCAATTCAGTTATCAACATAGTTGACCCAAAGCTGACCTGAAGGCGTAAGATAAGGTCCAAGACTACCTGGCTAGAAGCAATCAAAAT
>VYZV01006628.1:345774-367305 GCA_013401275.1 Pandion haliaetus | reverse complement strand
CTGAATTTTCTGTATAGTTGTCTTATCTCAGTGATCATCAGAAATGTATCTGCTCTGACTGCTGGCCACTGACTGGTAAATTGATTCCTTTCCTGGCTTGTGACGAGTGACCGCAGAGAGTGACTGCACAGAATTAATCGGAACTTCCATTCTCCAGATCTCCTGAGTTCTGAGAGAACCCATGATTATTTTGTTTTTCTTGGGGGAGGGGGATAAAACTGAAATGAATATTTTTTATTTTATGGAAATTGAATTTTCTATTTAATAAATTGTTCTGACAAAACATTCCCAAATAATGTCTATTTCTTTAATTCAAGAGACCATTTTTTGGTTCTCTAATAATGACACAGTGTGGCCAAGGCTGTCAGAATGGTAAAACCTGGAGCAGAAAGGAATCGTGCGCATAGTCCACCATGTTGTTGGGATTTGTTCTGAGATGATAAAAAAATATCTGAGCTGTCTACAGTAGCACTTTGTTTCATTGCTCGCAATAGTTACAAGACTGTCTAGTAAATACCATGCATATGTGGCCAGAGCTAGTGATAAAAAGAAATAAATTGGGTGGGATCAACTTCTGAAAAACCTGTAAGATTCTTGCAACACTTTTGTGTTTCTAAGTGTCGTTGCCAAGGCCTATAATTATACACATTAGATACTTGCACCTGGGTTAATGGCGTAACCCAGTCTGACAGCCAAGACAAAATTGTCATGTAGTATAGACTTGGTTGCAAATCACAGATACCCTGAATCAAATAGTTTCAAGGACTTTCTTTGCAAACTATCCAGGAGCCTAGCTTGACCCCCATCAACCTTCCAGTACGTTATAGCTAAAAAATGAAAAATGCAGAGCTTGAAATGGAATGTACAGAGAACTGATTCAGCTGTCATTTTCTGATACTGACAAAATCAGATACAGTACATAGGAAATGCTTGATCTTCTTTCTTCCACCCCCTACTTCAATTTTTAAGGAAAGAAAGTCACATTTTCCCATATACAGAAAAAAGGCAACTCATTTTCCAACTAAAACAAATATTTTTCTTAAACCAACTTTTATTTTCCCAAATATTTGACAGGACCAGACTGTACAGTTCTGAAGAAGTTTAGTCAGCTGTGCAGATTGGCTTTTGAAGTGTAAAATAAACCTTTACTTAACAGATGTCAAAAATATGACTTTGTGAGATAATGACGGGTTTTGTAATAGGTTGGTGGTGGTTCTTTCTAAGTGGAATGAATGAAGATTTGGTGCCAACTCTTTAAAAAAAATGACAACATGATTATTAACAATTGACTGGAATCAGAAAAGAAAAATCAACAACAAAACTGACTGTACTTCTTTTTTGTGTGTTTGGAAGGCGTAAATTGCTCACTAAATTGCACAGAAGTACAATTGTCTTTAATGGGTACACTCTTTCTTCATTTGGGAGCTGCAATGGAACTGAAATCCACTGCCCAGGAAGACAAACTTAGACCTAGTCTTGAGACATCAGCCAAAGCTGACCTCTTCTTTAAGTCTATCTTCTACAGGACCTGGATATCCTGATTCCATACCAATTTGATGACAATTTCAAGACACGACTCATTCCTCATCCTGTCAAAAAACAGTTCACTGCCCCACCAGTTCACACAGCTTCTACTTTTGGGGAGAGAAAGGGGAATCCACTATAAGAATCATGGCTTCTAGCATCTTCTCAGACACCAGCGCTTCTCCTGCTGTCAGCACAGTCAACAGCAGGGGAAGGACATTAACACCCCGTCTAAGTATTTCACACAGACACAACCCTTTGCTGTGCTAAACACCACTAAGGAAGGCTTGGAAAAGTTGATGCACCTGAGGTGACTGGCATTAACTTTCCAGGCTGGCTGAACCCATTGGTATTTGGTATAGATTCCAGCAAAGTTTCTCATCCTCCAAAAATAGCTCTGTGGACTGTCACGGTGCCATCTGGTTGGCTGCAATTGTTCTGTACTGTCAGCCGGAGTATATCATCCTGCGCTGGAAACAGAAATGTGGGCTTATTGCAGGATTCGGAGAAAAGATGAGGGACTTTTTTATCTCCAGTGTCCCCACATTGAACTTTCTTGACGGCAATCAGGAGCTGCTCTAAGCAGACCTGAGAGTGTGAGTCTTCACAGAGACTGGGTCCCCATTAGAAGGAGGTACTAACATGGACATGTGTGTTGACTCTTTTTTCACTTGCTGGCCTTGTGCCTGAGAGCCAGACCTGCTTCTATATATATATATCAAAATTTTTGAAGTCCCTTGGGAACAGCTATCTTTTGCCAGTGAAACCACATGTTGCTCATCCCCCTGGCAGTGTTATATTGCCAGCTCCCAGCCCTGCCAGCTGACACACTGCTGAGGCCAGCAGTGGAGAAGATGGCCAGCCATCCCCACTTGCCTGTTGGGTCACCCAGGGACCAGCGGTCATCACCTCTCCTGCTTTCTCATCAGTGTCCTTCAGACTGGCCCCTCCAGTACTTCTCCTGCTACTCCAGCTCACTTCTATGTCTGCCCATTTTTGGGGGGGGATCATCTTCTTCCTGTCAGCTCCTCACCGTTGTGTTGAAATGACATATTTTCTTTCCTCTCATCTTTTCTTTATTGAAATTTTCTCGGTTGTTTCTCAGATTCCCCTTCCAACCTCCAGGTTTCCACGAATCCTCTGCAGCCAGTTTTATAGCTCTCCTCCACACATTACTTCACCTTTCATTCCATCCTATCAATACACAGTTAACAGTCCTCTCCACTCTGTTGCTCATGATTTCCCAGTCTACTATATCCCTGAATGTTCTGCACAGAGATGTGAGGAGGAGACAGATGAGGTAGAATCACTTAAAACCTTTGTACATGGGTACAAATGCCATTGCAAGTTCAAGGTTTGAGAGGCCAGGTTATTAAAAAGTGACCATTAATATCCAGGCCAAAAGTTATTTCAAAGCATCTCCTTCTCTCCCTCTCTGAATTGCTGTATTTACTTTCCAACAGAAGCTAATGAAGAAGAAGAAGAAGAAAATACTTTGCTCTGCATAGAGAATTAATGCAGCAGGCCTGCAGTGGCTCTTCTGGAGCCCTCCTCAACTACAGTGAAAATCCATGTAAGTCCCCTGTAAATACACACCCTCAGCATTTCTGCTAAATGCATGCTATTTACACAATAGCCCATTACAACAGCCCATCTGTCAACCCTCTTTCATGGCCACAGGTGGAGGATGAAAAATTCTTTTGAACAGAGCACTGAGGGTCTTTGGAAGAAAGCTTGTTTTCTGCTGTATGGCCGGGCCTCCCACAGAGCCAAGATCTGCAACCTTCTGGGGCGCCCAGCCATGGCTAGCCTTTAGTCAAACAGTGCCCAGGGCAAGCCAGAATTTCATGCCTTTCCAAAACACTAATTGATTGGGGATAAACATTAACCTAGAATTTCAGTCATACACTCTAGTCTTAAACGCGCTGGGCAGCTGCCCAGCTAACCCAGCCCTCGGGCTAACCCTACTTCAAGGGTCTTTGTATAAGACCTAGAAGGTCATGGAAGTTTAGTTCATTTTATGATACAGGCAACTACAAAGCATCTAAATGTTTTTATTTTTAAGAGCTTCCCTTTAATTCAGAAAATGTGAAAATATGGCGAATAGAAGCAGGGCATGTCCAAAGCCTTTGAGATGGACTCCCTGGTTCAGAGACCAGAGCAATGAACTAGCACCTCAGCCCAGATTGCAAACCAAAGCCAAGCAATTATTTAGATCACATACAGTGACAGATAATCTACCCATTCCCTGAACTCTGAGAGACATCTTGCCCTTCCAAAAATGTCATCACAGGTTCTCAGCAGATCTGGCAAAGAGTATGTGCAGTTTGAATACCACTGGCCAGAGTCCAACACAGAGAATGTAAGTCCTGGGCTCTCACCCCATCACCAGTGTTTCTAAGAGGTGGCTAGAAATCAAAGAACGACAGAGATTTTTGTGACACTAAAACTATTTGCTGAGAGTTGTAAGGTTGCTAGCCTCCCTATTTTTTTTTTTTCCAGAATGATTCAATTGATTAAAAAAGAAACAACCCACACTGACACAGAATTCAAGCTGAAAAAAAGCCAGCATGTGACAGACTGTCCTTAAAGCCAGGTTGCCCCTTGCCTTGGCCATATGGAATGTATTTATTGTAATATTTTTTCCATTATCTTTTTTTTTTCTTATTCTGCTCATCTCAATATTTGTTTATAATTCTGCAACATCCTTGCTCATCCCTTTTTTTTTTTTTTTCTCTTTTTTTTTCTCCTTTTTTTTTTTCTATTGGAAATTATTCTTTCTGAACCTTCCACCCCAGTTTCATCCTCATAGAACATGAAACCAGTAACACTGAAGGTAAACTTTTGAACCCAAAGTGATTGAGTTAGTTCAAAATTAGGTAAAACCACCCGGAGACCAAAGGTCCTCCTTATGTTGAAAGACGAAATGGGAAGATAAGACACGGAGAAAGTGGTGCAGACAAACCTCTCATTCTCTGCAACTTCATCAGCTGAGGACATGTCCACACCTTTCAGTGCAATACTACACCTTTGGCTGTTGCCCAAATCCACTGTAAGCAAAAACACCCTGGCACTGACATCCTAGCTCAGGTCCTGGAGGCAGAAGAACTACATTTACATGGCACAGGACCCTAACAAAATAACTCTGCCTCTCAGCATGGCTAATTGTCAAAGACACAACATTGTCCTGAAACCAGATGAGAAGCTGGCTTGGGAATATCTATAGTATGCTATATGGTACAATACAGATATGCCAAATCAAAGTTACTGTTCAGTGCAATCCTTTCTGTGAATGCTACTCCCACAAATGTCAGTCAGAATCATATTTCTGACATGAAGTGCCCAATGACAGCAACTGTGAAGTGTTTGGGAGTATGCTGCCTTCCAACTTTAAAGTCTTTTATGTATTTAAGATGTATAGCTGTCAAAAATAGAAGTTTTTCCATTATTCTTTGTCCTTTCAATCTTCTACTTTGCAACTAGGCATATTCTCTCCCATCTGCCTTCTCTCCTACCGATAGTTAAGATTTCTCCCTGTGGTGCATAAATGCAAAGTAACGGGTTACGTGGGCAGGGATGGAGGGTCCATTAGACAACAGAAGTTCTGTGAAAAAAGTGCAACCCTGGAATATTCACTTTAATCAAAATAATCAAATCATCTGAGTCCTAATTGGCCTGTCAATGGCCCTTTTCAAACTCCAGGAGTGTTGAGACCTGAGCAGTTGGAGAGAAAAGTGTTCTAAAATCTGCCCCAGTAATATCTTATAGGAGACTTAACAGCAGATCCATGTGCTTTTCCCAGCAGAGATCCTTCTGTCACTATTCTCAGATGAATAGAGTTATAGCTCATAGAAAATATGTCCTCGCTATTTCATATGATCTTGACTATGGATCAGTTCTAACTATATATGCAATTTTGTCTGGGTGCTGCTCAGGGGAGGCTGGTGAGCTGTGGTACAGAATGTTGTAATTCTTTTATGCTGGGTCTCCAGTGTCTGCCTGTCTTACTTGTAGCTGATGGCTAAATTTCTATCTGATACAATTGCTGAAATAGCTTTGAAATGGGAACTGCCTGTAACTGATGTAGTGATGTCTACCAGCATTTGCAGAATCTAAATGACAAACTCCAAACACTAGCCTTGTCTGGAGCAGCACATCGAGTTCTGTTTATCCTTGTTCCAGAAAGACATATTAGAATTGGTGCATGCCAGGAAAATTACCCCCAGTTTGGCACAGTGTATTGGGTTTGCGTGGCAAGGTTTTGGTAGCAGTGGAGCTACAGGGGTGGCTTCTGTTAGAAGATGCTAGAAGCTTCCTCTGGGTCCAACAGAGCCAATGCCAGCTGACTCCAAGACAGACCCACCACTGGCCAAGGCCAAGCCCGTCAGCGATGGTGGTAGTGCCTCTGGGATAACATATTCAAGAAGGGAAAAAGTTGATGCACAACAGCAACTGCAGCCAGAAAGAGGAGTGAGAATATGTAAGAGAAACGACTCTGCAGACACCAAGGTCAGTGAAGAAGGAGGGGGAGGAGGTGTTCCAGGTGCCGGAGCAGAGATTCCCCTGAAGCCCATGGGGAAGAACATGGTGAGTCAGGCTGTCCCCCCTGCAGCCCATGGAGGTCCATGGTGGAGCAGATATCCACCTGCAGCCCATGGAGGACCCCACGCCGGAGCAGGTGGATGCCCCACTGGAAGTCCGCGCTGGAGCAGGCTCCTGGCAGGACCTGCAGACCCATGGACAGACAGGAGCCCACATTGGAGCAGGTTTTTCTGGCAGGACTTGTGACCCCGTGGGGGACCCATGCTGGAGCAGTCTGTGCCTGAAGAGCTACAGCCCATGGAATGGACACATGCTAAAGTAGTTCGTGAAGAACAGTAGCCTGTGGGAAGGACCCACACTGGAGAAGTTCGTAGAGAACTCTCTCCCATGGGAGGGCCCCACATTGGAGCAGGGGAAGAGTATGAGGAGTCCTGCCCCTGAGGAGGAGGAAGAAGAGACAGAAACAACATGTGATGAACTGACCACAACTCCCATTCCATATCCCCCCTGCACTACTTGGGGGGGAAGAGGTAGAGAATTCGGGAGTAAAGATCAGGCCAGGAAGAAAGGAGGGGATGGGGGAAGGTGTTTTAAGATTTGTTTTTATTTTCTCATTACCCTACTCTCATTTGATTGGTAATAAATTAAACTAATTTCCCCACAGTGAGACAGTTTTGGTAATCAGTGAATGATCTCTCCCTGTCCTTATCTCAACCCGCAAGCCTTTTGCTGTATTTTCTCTCCCCTGTCCAGCTGAGGAGGTGGAGTGATAGAGCAGCTTTGGTGGGCAGCTGGCATCCAGCCAGGGTCAACCTACCACACATGGAGAATAGATTTTGTTTTAGAAGAGACTGAGAATAAGACTTAGTGAGAGGAAAGAGACAGACTTAATCTCTCCTTAGAGTATAATAGCCATATCACAGCACTCCACTTCCATATCGCAGCTGGGTCATATATGGCCCATTCAGAGCATGGTAAGGGTGGTCTTGGTTTGTCTCTATCCACATACGGATGCATGTGGCTTCTTTAGCCTCAGAAAGCAGAAGGTGTATTTATATCAGTGTTTTCATTCAGATCAATTTTGAAGCAGATCTCCTGATCTGATTGCTTCACCTTGCAGAATGGTTTTAGAGGGCACCAGATGGATTTCTTTCAGATGAAATTAATCTGGAATATGTGATGAAAGTTATCTGGTGAGCTCCAGCCATGAATGGGAGTTCAATCCGCAGGATCAGACACAACCAAGCAGAGTAGGTAAAATCCCCAAAATATTTGCAATGTGGATGTGGACTCCTCAGCACCAAGTTTCATTCTACAGATTTGGTCATATGAAACCACACTTCTTGCTAACGTAGACACAGCTAAATAATATGTCTACTTGCTGAGAAGAAAACTAAGAGAACCCATGCTGAGCATCGCTGCCCATCTAGATTGTTTCAAAGACTCCTTGTTTAAAATTAGCTCAAGCATTTTCACACTGCTCTAAGTTAACAACAGTGACTGCAGTGAAGAAATTAAAAAGAAACATTAGAGTTATGAAGTTCTGGATAATCTTTTTAGCAAGACCAAAAAAAGGATAAGGAGTCTTAAAAGGTTTTAACTTTATGGAGAGGATTACACGATCTGACTGCCTGTGTTAAACATTAGATGGAGAAGACTTCGTCATCGCAAGAGGTTTCTCCCACTTCTGCCTACTTAGGAGGTATCACTTGCTACATTTATTTCAATATGTGCTAGGGATGAACTAAAAAATAGTATTACAAGTAGCAATGAAACAAGAAAGGAGAGAAACATCCTCAGGGAAGATGAATAGATCATCCTCCCAGACCTTTCAAGATCAGGCTTATGCACGTCCTGCACGTCTAGCACCATGCAGAGAAAGCCTGCATCAAAAAGCCCCAAAGAACTGTCACACCTGACTAAGCGAAATGAACTTTGGGACACCCAAGAAATGCATCTGTTTCTTAGACCTGAACTGAATTCAAGGGAACCCAGAAAAAATATAGGACCAGATGTGGAATGTCTGAATATAGGTAAGTGCTGTCACATGTAGATAGATCTTCTTTCATAATCAATGGGCTTACTTCCTTTTTCAATCAGGAGAGAGGCATAAGAGAGTTTCTTATGACCCCCCCCCTAATTCTTTGTCTTTGTTTACAAACAAAATCAAAGCAGCTTGAAGGCTGCTGTAAATTTTATGCACTGGTTCCTGGGGGTCATATCCTTTGTGGCTTGTCAAAATGTACTCAGCTCTGGTACTTCTGTAATCACTGGAGTGCACAGTCTGGCTGGTGCCTATGCCCAGCAGGAAAATTAGTACTAGTGCCCAGGTCCTTCAACCTTAGCAGATCTTTATCTCTCCCAGGTACATGTCCCAGGCTGTTGCCAAAGGGAAGAAGACCTGATGCTGTGACAAGTGTCTGTCAGGGACCCGCCCAGGAAGAACAGACCTCTTGAACTTCCTAAGACTAAACTGAAAGAAATTTGGTTCTGACCCTTTCACTGTTCAGCTTAAAACTTTGTTACATTATACTTGCTACACAGGGAATTTTGCAGAAAGAACAGAGATGCCTCTGAACAGCCAGTTCCCCAGCAGCAATGGAAAAATCTCTGAGGTATGCAGAAGGCATGCAGTTTTGTGATTAGTGAGCAGGACAGAGAGGTCAGGAATGCTGGGCTTCTCATCTCTGCCACTGGTTTCCTTTGTGTCCTTGGGAATGTCACTTAAACTTCTATGTCTCAGGACCAATATCTGTGAAATGGAGACCATGAAACCTACCTACTCATTGTGATCTGATCATATTTGTAAAGTCACTTCATATCCTCAAATGGCAGCACTTTACGGGTCCTAGGAACCACTACCGTGGGCAGAGATATACAAAGTAAATAACTAGAGTTCCAGTATAAGAGTTATTTAAGGAAAGTGTGGGTGTAAGCCTAGTATAAGTCATGTTCAAGAAACACACTTTCTTTGTTTCATTATTCATTTCCCACTTGGCATTCAAAATATTTAGAGACTGGTAGTTTTTAACACTTGTGTATGTTTTTTCCTGTGATTGAGGATGCAGCAGTTCATAAAATTTAGACAAGTTTTGAAAAAGCAAAGTAAAAAACTATGAACTTTGGAAATTTGAGCACAAATTAATATACTCTTTACAGGAGGATTTTTTTTTTCTTACTGGCTGTGCTTGTAACAAATTTAAAATAGCATGACAGCTCATTTTTCAAGAAATGAGGAACTCCAAAAATATCAGTATGATTGTTACTTAATTCTGTACATTTTTTTAAATAACATTGTTTTACATGACCTTCTTAAAATTAATTACACTAAAGCATATATCAGTAACAGTGTTAGGGAATTACATCAAACACCATGTATTGGCTTTGCCTGCTGTGTCTGTCCATCTCTTTTAGTGCCACAGCTGTTTAGTGCTTGTTCATAATCAGAATATCTATATGATTCCAACAAGAAGTATTAAATAAAGTATCATAATCAGTTATCTTGAAAGTCGAACAGCAGTCACCAAACCCTCTGAATGCTCTGCTAACTAGCATTTATCCTACATGTATGAAGGTTAAAGGCTGACATTAGGTCAAATGATGGATGTTCAGATGATGTCCAAACTGGAGTGGATATGGAGAGATCTGAGACTGAAACCAAGACTCAGGTGGTTCCAAGATTAGTATTTTGGGACTGGCCTGTAAAACATTTTGGGTAAATTTTATTTTCATAGAGATATAGTCTGTACAACCAACAGTATGAAGAGAATTTAAGCCAACACACAGATATGCAAATAACACTGTCATTTCATATGCACTTTAAGTCAGTATCAGTCCCAACTCATGCCAACAAAAGTGATCTTGCATCTACCACTGTAGGCTGCTTGTTCCTGCCTTTATGTCACCATTTCTCTGATCAAGTTCATAAGACAGTTCACATGAATGGGTTTGCCAGCATTACAGAAAGAGCAGTGGGAGGATAGTGATGAACAGCAGATGCAGAAGGATGCTGGGACCTTTTAGTGACATCACTGACTTGTGTCACTCTAAAATTGCAGCCTATGTCTGCAGCAGAAAAAAAAAAAAACTGTTTTCATGAGGGTGTAGTTTGTGTGACATGTATGACTACAAGGCTCTTATCTTTTTATCTGTTCCTGCACAGTTTGTGGCCATGGGGAAAGTCAGCAATGGGCTTCCAACAATCAGATGACTTGACAACAACTTACAGTTTTCAATGTGATTTTCATAAGGGCTTTTTATCTTGAAAAGAACTGGAAGAAAAATAGAATTTTTTCTTTTTTACATTTTTTGAAATCTGAGGAGGTTTCAGTTGTATTGACCTGGTAGAAATCTCACATGCAAGACAAGGTCGAGTTTACATTTCAGATGTTCTTTAAGGCACCTGATTTTGACCTGGAAAATATGCTCTTTCTGGTTTGAATTTAACCCAAAGCTAAACCACAGGCAAAGCTGAGGTCCAGAACTTAGACTAAAAAACCGCTAAAAGGGCACAAGTGTCATCGCTGAGGAATTTCTTCTACTGGTCACATTTGGTTACATCTCAGTAAAATGCCAGATCAAATGTCTGTCCGTCACTGTGCAAGTTAGATTCAAAACAATATTCTGGTCACTTTGAGTTAAAGACAAGCAAGGACAAGTTGGGGAAGAGTGTGCAGACAAGGCAAGGGTCACACACTGAGAGCAAATCCCACACACTCAATTCCCAAAATGTACACAGGCAAACAGACCCCTTCCATCCCCAGAGCACTCCAAAGCCACTCTTCTGTTCTGTGAGCCAGGTGCTAGACCCAGCTGAACAGCCGAATCTATTATCACCTGTGTTCAGCACAAAGGTGGGATAGATCAGCAAAGAGGGTGAATTTCTCAGCTGAGTCCAACACCACAGCATGTGGCTGACCACTCATGAGACCTAAAGCTCTACAGCTCACCCACTGGGGGAGAAAGTCTTGCAGAGCTCTGTCTTAGAGTCCTTGTCTCATGCATGTGTCTGCAACGGGCACTGAATATTGCCCAAAATGAGGCAACCCAGCCAAGATAGAGACAAGGAAGTATTAATGGAGAACCAGTGACTTTTCTGAAAAAATACGTGTTCTGTACTTCCCTGCTTGCCATGAGGCTGTGAAAGGGATGGTGTCATCTCAAGCACAGTCACTGCTTGAGATGTGCCTTGAGCAGCCTTCTACAGCTCCCAGTGTCTCTTCATTTTACAGAGACACTTGATATAGTTGTTGTCCATGCTGATGCATTCTCCTTGTTTTGTTAGTGACATTTGTGAAATCACCTCAAAGTATTTTAGTGTATTCAGTCAGGATTTATGAATGGGCTTTAAAGCAGAAAACCTGCTGTTGAATATCCATGCTCAGTCACACTTTGATAACCAGTCACTTAGATGGTTAAAATATAACTTCTGTGAGATGGGTTTCCTCCCACTTGGGCAATTACTACAAAAAGAGTTTGCAGACAGGGCTGTCTCACAACAGAGCCCTTCTTCCTGCTTCTCCATCCTATGGCTTCATAAATCTCTGCTTGTGACATCATAATCTGTTGCTGTGGGAATCCTGCTGGTATCACAAACAGGGGATTACGACCTCAAAGTAGGAGCAAACAGAAAGAAGAGATTGGTTCCGTGAGAAACAAAACATCCTCAGGGAAGATGAATAGATCATCCTCCCAGACCTTTCAAGATCAGGCTTATGCACATCCTGGAAACCTGAGATCAGATTCCAGATTGCTGTGTCTTAGTACCCCGTCTGCAGTGTCAAGAACCTACTGAAGCCTCCCTTCACATCCCCCCACGAAAAGCTGGATAAGCATGCAAGGCAGATTGGCTTTTAGAACAAGTTCTTAGGCAAAACATAGAAAAAGATCTCTTTTGTGATGACAGTGTAAAACATGTTCCTACCAGATAGGGTAAACTAGCTATAATCAAATATGCTTATAAACTGAGTTTATACAAAGAAAGTTCAGTTCAACCTCTATCATCTGCCCATTTAATGACTTTATTTTTGTAATTTCTGCTTTGAAGAACATGCCACAAGTTTTTTGTCCATATCACTGTGGATACCCATGAGAATGGTCCCCTATGGAAACAGCTGCAAGGGACACTTTCTGAGCTGGGCACTTACTTATATCTGAGCAGCTCAGGGACCCAGGTGTCAGCTGTATCATGCTCCTTACACTTGCTTCATGTGGAGGGAGGAGAGTGCCTCAAGATGTTCAGTGCACCCATGCTATGGCTGACTGAGACCCCTGAGGGTCACTGCAGCTTTGGAGCTGACACCAGGGCTCTCAGGAGTACTGCAGCTGGAAAAGGACAAGGGGTTTGGTGCTCTCCTTCCTATTTTCCGCACAGGGTTCTTCCAATGTTTATCCTTTACTACTAATCTATTAGAATAGTATTTGAAGGAAATGCAAGATTGGTAAAGGCATATGCAAATATAACTTTTTTTTCTTGTAGGTCATTGCCAT
Organism: Pandion haliaetus; assembly: GCA_013401275.1. Taxonomy (NCBI): domain Eukaryota; kingdom Metazoa; phylum Chordata; class Aves; order Accipitriformes; family Pandionidae; genus Pandion; species Pandion haliaetus. The sequence continues at coordinate 354,750 of VYZV01006628.1, read as the reverse complement.
AGAAACTATTGCTGCAGGATCTAGAGAGACATGGCCAGATCTAGAGAGACAGGGCACAGAACTGAGGGTGTCAGCCTCTTGGGTCCAGTAACATTAATACTTATGAAGGTTTACTCCATTTTTTTAGACAAATTATTTATGTTCTTTTTCTTAGTTTTCCTACCTGCTAAATGGGAATAAAAATCCCTATTCATCTCACTGGAGCCCTAGGTGGAAGCCTCATTTTGTGTGGACAGGCAACTGGAGAAGACAACGCAAGTGCTTTTGGGAGTGACTTTTCAATGAAGTTCAAGCTCTGTTCCAGACTCAGGCCTAAGGAGTCTTTGCATACCCCCAGCCTAGGGTCCTTCCCCTGTTTGTGTCTCAGGGCAATAACTGAGTGTCACCCAGCAGACCCTTACTCTTCACTAAGTGTTGGATCTGACTAGAGTCAGTCTGCAATACTCTGTTTTGTATCCTACATCATGTGCAATACCTCTTCACTATGGGCAGCACGTGGGGGAAGGAGGGAGGTGACTGGAATTGCTCTTGCAGCAACGATACTGTCAACTGTCCATGATGTTACCCCAGGGCCCTCTAGGTTCAGCTTGCCTATTTAGTAAAATTAAAAACGTGTTCCTTCAACATAAACCACTCTATCTGAGGGTGTAGTTTTTCAGTGAGCAATCTTAGACCACACTGTAGCCTAAAGCAGTCTTCCCCCCACGCTTCCTGCCTTATGTTCTTGATGCATCTCTTCTGCTGGCAGTAGCAATTCCATAGCCTCACAACAGAGAAAACGAATCTCTTTTTTTCTGTATGTTTTTCAGACAAATCAGCTTGTTCATATGGTTGATGATATGACAGCTAGCGCTGCCTCAAGGAAAGGGAATGTGTGGTCAGAGGCACAGGCGCAGAGCTGAACGACTGACTGCTTTTTGCAGAAGCCCACATTCAGACTGGGCTAAACCGTTGAGGAAATAGTTCCCTTACCTACCTATTTTGTCGTCATCCTCTTGCCTTCTTTTACTGTCAGTCTCATTCCTCTGGGTAGGTACTGAAGGACTCCACTTAAACATTGATTCATTACAGTTGCTTCCCAAATTTTCCCAGGCAGATGAACATACAGGTAGTGTGGAAGTCTATATTACATCTTGAGAGAGTACTGGAGTGGACGGTACTTGGGAAGGCTGAAATAGTTGTTGAAAGCTATTTGCTGTCTGGTTTCTAGGAGACAGCATGACTCATTGCATCTTTCCTTGCAGTCTGCACCTCTCAACCATTTATCAACTAACACACTTGATCAAGACTGATAAAAAATCTTTTAGAAAAATTATAGAGAGCTGCACCGTAGAATGAGAACACTAAAGTGTGGAAATAAAATGATTGCCGAAGATAAGGTCTGTTCCACTAGCATTGAAGAATGTAGGCTCACATTCATCCCAAGGGATTTATTGATGGAACTCCCACTAGTGCAAGTAATAAATGCATGCATAAATCCCTTTGTATCTTGACAATTTCCCCTAACCATGCTTTGAACAAACTTCACAGTCAGCAGTCTTTCTGTGTGGGGGTGGGGGTGTGTCTTTAAATTATTATTGCCATTATTTCATTCAGCACTACCTAAATATATCAAAACTAGAAAAGAGTCTTAATTTCAGTTGAAAAGTATCATTTACATATGCACACCACTATAAGAACAATAAATAACAGTAGTAGCAATAATAACAGTAATGGTCCAAAACATGATTTCAGAACCACAAAAAAGCAGATGTGGATTTGGTGCAGTAATCATAAATAAGTAATAGCTGGCAATTAACACATTGCATTTCAAGCTCTTAAAGGAAAATTACACTAGTGTGATAAGGCTGTTTTCTGCAGCTCATTTAGAATAAAGGTGTAAATGGCATATATGACATTTCATAACTGTATATGCCTAGAGATGAGAATGCAGGAAGGAAGGCAAAGACATCATATACAGGTTACAAAGGAAAGTTCAGCTACTGCTGTAGAATGTACAGATTCGGTCTTATAAAAACAGTGCTCTGAATGCCTTTTCTGACAAGCAAGAAAATGTTGTCAAACATTTGATTCATTAAATGTTATCTTCACTATAGAAGAAAAGTATTCTAAGCCCTGACAAAGCCCAGGAAGCAGAAAATGAAATAAACCAGAACAACTTTGCTGCCCATCCAGAAAAAAAATCAATAAAAATGACCACTGAAAATTAGAAAATTCCTTTTTATGCAAATATAGGGCTTCCATTTTGAAGTTGATGAGGTAAAAGGCTCCATTCATGTCAAATTTTAAAAGGCACAGCTGAAGAATATGGGTGACGTTTTCCACAGTATGTACCTGCTTTAGAACTGTAAATGTTTTTAAGTGGTTTAGATGCCTATGAGTGACATGTTCAGGATCGACATGCTGAAAGTCGTGGATATGCGCCAGCGAGTGCAGTTTCAGATCAACAAGGTCTCCTCCTGACCCTGGGTGGAATTGAGGTAAGGGGGTTTGTAGGAATGAAAAAAAATGAAGAACAAAACTCTGGCTGAGGTTACTACCTTCACAAACCCACTCCATCTCGAGTCCATGAGCAGCTGCTCTCCTTGTAAATCAGGGCTCGACACTGCAATGTCGCTAAGCAAACTGGAAGCAGAGACAGCTTCCTCCTGACCACGGGCTCCACTGTGCCGTGGACGGGCAGCCAGCTCCGAAAGGGAGCAGCCATCCATGCAGGGCAGCCTGGCAGAGAGTGGGGGGCAGCGGCAGCCTCGTCCAACCCATGCCCTTCGCCCTTGGACCTGCCGCCTGTGACTCACGGTGAGGCTTGGCCTTCTTTCCCAAATGTGTTTTTCTTTCACTAGAAAGGCTGGAGAATGAAATGCTTTATCCAGCTCAAAACTTTACAGTTTTGTTTTGGTAGAATTTCTACACGCAGGTACACAAAGTGTACACTTAAGTATTTTTAAAATATGTGTTAATTTAACCAGCAAAATTACTATACCAGTTAACTGCGCAGCCTGCCTCCTAAATGTCTCTGCCACATTACTGGCAAGTCTTAGATTTACCTCGGATATTTCCAATTTAAAATATTTAAAATTAATACATGACCCATTTTGCTGGCCGTAGCTTAAATTCCTGTGTGTCTCTATCCTGACTATTTATTGCTAAAGCATGAAATATACAGAAGCAGGGAAAAAAAAAGGCTGGCACCCGGGTGATCTGTTCTCCACTAGCATGTGGGAGAAACAGGTTCTCTTCCAACCCTCTTGTTCCCCAGGCTGTCATGGGCACCGAGTGCTGCAGAGATAGCAGCAGCAGCTTCTCCAGCTGATTAACCAGAGACAGTGACAGACTTTAACAGGAGTGCTACCCAGCACTCCAGAGCCAGAAGAATAGTTGCCTCAAAATAGAAGCAGATGGGTCTGCACAAAACGATGGGACTTTGGAATTGAAAAAAGTATGTTAGTGGGGAGGGTAAGAAGGAATTGTGTATCTCATTTTAAAAGGAATATGTACACTCTTACTATCTTTTCCAGCAGGAAGATAAGGAGGTCAGGCTGTGCTACAATATAATGAGCTGTGGTAAACTGTGATTTTAAAATATGTTGAAATCTTTAATACTAACAGTAGAAGATATTTACAAAAGTACCATGTTCTAGATAATTTATACAGGCAAAGTTATCCTGGTAATAAATCTTAATAGGAACAAACATGCTTTTTCTTTCATATTTTGGACAAGTCAAGTGGACTATGTGGAAAAACAGAGAAACGTTCTATTTTACAAATCAGGTCCAAGCATGGAGCTGAATTTGAAATTTGTCATTGAGATTTCCTGAGTCTGAGAGACATTTGCTGGTGTAAGGATCAAACTCTGAAGTCAGTAGGCCTGAGTCTCCAGCAGCTTTTACACCAGGGTAACTCCTTAGACCTCAGTGAAATTGCTCTAGATCTGTGCTTGGGTAACCGAAAACAGAATTATCCTCAAAGGATGGCTTCCCATTCACTGTAGAAAAAACAGGACCATTGGACCTCAATTTGTTGATTTGATCCCAATATAGCAAATTTGCATCCTAAGGACATGTTGCAGGGCTTTAGGATTGCCTTATACTGCTGTGAGATGGAAGTCACTTGTTCCCTCACTATATCACAGGTGTGCTGTAGTGTCCTCCAAAACACTGAAAATTACACTTACCATGCGATTCGGCTCATCTTTGGTTACAGACCTCTAAAAGCTCACACTATATTATAAAATAACACTGGACTGGACCCATTCTCCAACTCTGGACTAACTTTTTCACATCCACATGATTAAACTCTTTCAGCCCCCAAAGCAGACTGACCGCATTTAATTTGCTTATAGAGGATGTGTCAGGCCCATGCTGAGCCCTCAGCTGTGTGTGGGCACTATCTGGGACAGTGTGCTGGGATGCCACCGACGGTACTCGCAATTTGACCATATGGATGGTCATGCACCAGTGTGCAGGGCTGTGCAATAGCCTGGCTCAGTTTAGTAGTATAAAAGTAGTCTTAGTGTCTAAGCCTGTCTGTTGCCTCCTAAATGCCCTTCTTAGATAAAATGACACCTAGAGATCCCCATTTCTCCTCATTCAGTTTAGAAAACATCTATGGTGACTAACTCAGAGCTAGACTTTAATTTTCTCATGCCTAAAGTGAAGTGTCTGCTAACCAGAGTGTTTCAGGGACACCATATACATCAATGAAGAAAAAGAAGGGCAGATTTCTTACTGCATATGACTGGATTTAGTAACTGGTAAAGCTGAAACTTTGTGTAAAGAAATAAAGAGTGAAAATCAGGCAGTCTCTGCCACATGTAGATCGATGCAGAAGCAAGCACTCACTGAGCCAGGCGAGATGCTGACACCATGCCTTTCTCCTGTCTGCTCTGTAAGCAATATAAACAGCAATAGATATTGTATCATTTTGAATTGCCTCGTTGAACATAATGCTGATTTTAGACTTGATTTGAGCCTCCTAGCTACCATGGAGCAGAGAATATTTAGTCTCATCTTAGAGGATTTTACCTGGCGAGACAGAACGAACAGCAGTCAATACCATTAGGGTGAGCAAGACCCTTCCGCACTTCTAGCAATTCTTCAGGGCATCGTCCCCACAGAGCCCTGGGGGATCTCAGAATCAAGTGGAGTAATGGGCATCTCAGTGCAGAGAGATTAATCATCAGTCAACTTAGAGTTTGGGGGACACACAGACACTTATCCTAATGTAAGGAGAGTAAGCCCCCAATTACTGCCTTTGTTACCTAATGCTTGACATGGCCTCAGTACTCACTCAGACCTGGCAGAGACCCAGAGAGAGATGCTGATATTCAAAGCTGCAGTTGCTGATTCTTTGAGTGTCCCTTGATGCATCTGATTAAAGCAAATGATCGATACTAAACTTTGAGAAAAACTAGTGTGGGGATGTTACGGATGACAGCCCATGAATAAATAACTCCGATAATGGCATTTGTCTTACTATAAAGCTCATTCATAATTTAGCAAGAATAATGCCCATTAAAGAACACCTAGAATGATCACTGCCAAAATAAAGAGTTAATTGGTTTCTATCTTCTGGGAACTCTCTCATAATAAGCTCAGTATGGAAAACTGGCTACGAACTCTATATAGTGATCATAAAAGTATCTACTCTCCAGGTTACCTCCCCCTCATTTAGTCTTTCTTCAGCACTTTTTGGATGTCTGCTTTTGACACGTTCTCAAACTTGGAAAGGAAAAATGTTGAGCGATGTCCCATCTCTTTTTCACAAAAATAAGAAAGAATTTGACCCAATCTCCACTGAAGTCATCAGAAACTGATTTGGGTCCCAAAGTAGATATCATGGGACCCTTAAAGTAAGTATTGCTCCTTATTAAGTAAATCATTGTTGCTGTATGCTACATTTAGAGGAAGAAGTAACCCAGTTATGTCGGAGTTATGTACTTTAATAAAATGTAGCTTGAATATTCATACCATACACTCATGTAACGCCTATAAAATGTTTCCTGCCCCACCACCACAAAACAGTTTGCAGATGTCTTTTAATCTAGAAATACTGTCTGTCTAAGGCAAGGGGAGAATGCCAATACCAGAGCCTTGCTCTAACAAAATACAAGTGGTTTGTATTTTCACATAAGGATTGTGCATATGCACTGGCACATCTGTTCACTACGCAGTCCCGCAGCCTGGAATGGATAACACTGACTTTGGAGATTAATGCCAGCCTCACTTGAATAACAAACACTTGCACTCTAACAGTCTTTGGAGCACTAAACTAGGATACGCGTCTTTGGACATCGTGTCAAAACACAAAGTACCATCTGATCCTACCCTCACCGAGTGACCACCTGTTTCTATTTAATGTCTTCTATTTAACAAGTGTAGTATGATGGTGACGGAGCCAGAGTGTTTCAGAAGCATCCTGGAACAATACTCCATGTGGAAAATTTTGGTGTCCCATAGTGCTTCAAATCTACCTCAACTATATTAAACACTACATAAAACAATCCAAATTCCAGACGTTCTCACTAGATATTGTAAGTATGCTACGCCAGTATTTATGAGATCAAAAACATGCCAGGGCTTTAAATCCATGATTATAAATAGAAACTTTGGGTTTCACACAAGACTGAGCTCTCAGCGTACTGTCCCCCTCCCCTGAACATGCCATAGCCTCAACCTCGAATGTGACCACAAATGTCACCACTGTCACTTCTCTTGAGTCAAAATATAGAAAAGCAGGAGGGTATATCACAGTGCATTCCAGAGCTTTGCTTTTAGAGACCAAGCAGTTCAGGTGTTGAAATCCAGTGACTTCCTACAGATCAGCTCATCTGATGCCTCTGCACCCAGATCCTAGCACTGCCTCTTCTGCCTCTCATGTGTGGGTCAACATCAGAAAACAGCCATTGCTAATTGACACTTTTTTAGCAATCAGGGCACTAAGCGAAACAGTTTCACAGGCCTGATGGAAAAGGCCAGGATAATGTGTGAGAGGGCAGGGGAGGCAGCCCAGCTCCCCTCAGGCCCGCTGGCAGCAAGGTTTACCAAGATCTCAAACAACGCCCAGGGTTTGCACTGTTATCCCCTTGCACTATCATCCCTTATATTCTGAGATTTCCCCTTCTTCTTCAAGGCCATTTCAGTCTCTTCTACCTGCTTAGGTTTGTAGGAGTGGAATGAGCGGCAGGCTGAGGTACCAGGATAGATGGATGGAGCAAAAGAGGAGCCAGGGCAGAGAGTGAAAGCTCTTTGTCCTTGAAGGAAAAGGGTTCCCATGGTTCTGCCCTCCTGGACAGAGGTACCCCAGGACACAAAACCACCCAGCACAACGTGAGGGGAACCATCGCAGGGCAACTGCGCGTGCACACACACACACACACACACAACTATTCTGGGGTAAAATTATGCAGATTGGAGCCCGTTGATCTCAGAGTTTCACCTCAGGCCAAGGCACTATGTCATGTGGGCAGTTTTTTGGTGGTTTTTCTTTTCCCCAGGGGCAGATGGGGTTTTCCTGAATAATATGTGTGCATCTCCATGTGCTGAATTACACTTTCCTCCTGTGGCTGTCCAGATGCAGAGAGCTCGCACTGCATATACCATACAAGCTGTACCGGGGAGATTTTAGTCTCCAAGGATAGCAGCCCGAGATACTTAATGAACGCTGTTACCTTCTATTATTTCCTGTAAGAGAAAGTGGAGAGAGATGATTCACTAAGGAGATCTGCATAATAAGGGTCCATCATTTCCTACAGACGGAAACGTCACAGGCAAAGCGGAACACTTTCCCCCATCCTTTTAGCAATTCTTCTCAAGTAGCTGTTAGCTCCTCCACCTCTGGGAAGGGAGAATGGAGAGCTAATGCCAAAAAAATCTTCAGCAGGATAACTGCTTCCCCCTTGCTGCAGTTGCCACTGCTCCCTCTGCTTTCTAACTCGACGTATTTTCTGTTTAGGAAATGTTCAGTTCAATTTCATTTTCTCTTACAATGTGTGGCTTTTATGTCAATTTATAAAACATACACTAACCACAAACTGAATTTTGGTCTGGCAGCTCAGGAACAGTATATTGGTCTGCTGAGGCCTGGTCTTTGCCAGGATCTGCCCCATGCCATCAGAATAGCACAGATTGCCATCAGATCAGTCCTTGAGAACAACAGTCTCAAATTCCTGCTTTGGCCAACTTCAGATTTTGCTCTGCCTCTTGCCCAGCAGACAGGGTGACCACAGTGTGAGGATCGCATGGAAGGGATTATTCAGCCAGTGGTCACCAAGTGGGGAAGAGAGAGGGAAAGGGGGTGTTGAATATTTCAAAATTGTGAGGGAGAGATGTTAGAAATGCACGATCACATTTTATGCAATTTGTATGACTTTACAGAAGTTAGGGGCATACATTTCTTAACACTAAAATAATTTCTAGATAGTCCTGTAGTATGAGGTATAATTCACTGCTGACAGAAATGGGAGGTCCCACTCTACTCCACCCTTCCCAGATGTGAAACACTACCTCCTATTTAGGGCTAGCTATGGCATAGGTTTGGACAGCCCTTCTCTCTTCCTTCTGCTGGTTTAACTCACTACTCAGGCAGAAAAATAATTCAAGGAGGCTGGAGAAAGGGAAGGGAGAGGGTTAGATTTCTCTTAGCTCAGTGTGTTAAAGCAGCCCGGGGACACATTTGGAAAATGTCAGCGGAAGAGTAAAAGAGAAAGTAGGGCCTCAGGGCTAGGAACAGGGGAGGGGAAGAGAGTGGAGAGGAGATCAACATTTCAGTAGCAGCAAACTCTTTTACAGTCTCAATTGTTCTTAGGACAGGACTCTCCTTTGTATCAGCATGAAGGTAGGTATACCAGTCTAAGACAACTATAAGTTAGAGCATCATCACAGTGGGTTTGCTTTTAAAACCATTTCAATGTAAAAATCACCTATAAGCAAAGGTGGGGGGGGGGGGAGCCTTAAAATGTGCACATCAGGCCTCAGC
>VYZV01006628.1:299409-338023 GCA_013401275.1 Pandion haliaetus | reverse complement strand
CCAGAAAGCTCATCTTGTAAAAGAGCCTATTGTTCAAGCAGGAATTTTACAATGCTTTAAATATTTAATTTTTTTACTATTATTTTCATTTAAATATATGCCTTCTATCAAGACCTAGTAGTTTATTTCTCATGTTATGTTTCTCCTCTAAACATTATTTTCTGTCCATTTATTTCTCAAGTTACCTCTTTTTTTCTTGTTTTTGTATGTGTAATGGCTTACTTATACTTTTAATGAAAATGGCAAAAAAGCAAGGAAAATGAATATATAGCAAATCACCTCAGAGGGGAAATGGAGAATTCAAATAAAATGGTATTATCTTCTGAGCCCTGATAATGTCTATATATCTTAGTATGCATTCTTCACTGTTTTTTGCTGTTCCTACCTTCCGATATTTGTTTGTAATTTGTGCCCTGGACTCCTAATACATTATTCAAACAATGAGTATCTCCTAATTTCCACTATCTTCTCTGATAACCTTGAGCCCCTTTTTATCTCAGAAACTAAGCAAATGAGCCCATTTTATTTTTATATGCTGTTTGCTAAGCCTCAGCTAAGCTTCAGGTTTGAAATACTCAGACTTACTGGAACCATAGGTTTGAATACAGGCAGGTTAATCTTTCCAACACACAAAATTGAAGTGCAACACTGTTGCTCAAGGAATAAATTCTTTCTGAAAAGCACCCCCAAAATGACAGGCTTTGCATGGGCACCTTAAAATCAGGTTTTCTTAGAGGCCTTCTCTTCTCCGAAAAGATGAGTAAGTTCTGAAGACTGAGCCCCTCATGAACCATAATCTTCCACTAGCAGGCTCCTTTTTTATTAGAGCTCAGAAGATAAAGTGTGGGTCTGCCCAGATTTCTGCTGCATCAGTATAGCACAAAGAAAAAAGTAGTTTCTCAAGGAAGAAATTAAGCCACTTAGTATATCGTAAATCCAAACTAACACTCTAAACTCCACCCAAAAATCAATAAGCAATCAACATAGATCACAGGGTACCCAAAATATAATCATCTCAACATTCTTCCAGTGAACAGCTGGAATCCTTTTCTTTGTACCAACAAAATTATTCCAACAAATTTAAGAAGCAGAGCTTACATAAATCATTGTAGTGTGGGTTTGCACCTATGCATGAAGATTGCACCTTCTTGTCTACATACAAAGGTAAGAAAGCTGTTCCAGCTACTTCTAAGACAATCATGGAATAACTGAAAACCAAATCAGGTTATTCATTGCTAAAACAGAAAACAAATGACTGACAAACACCTGCAATCCAACAGAAAGATACATTCCTCATAATAATCCCAGGGGTTTTTTAATTTTTATCTGGTTTGGGCATAGCAATAGGTTGCCATACTGGCTACAGTGGGATTGGGTCTAGACCATTGCTTTATAGGGAAATCCTCAAAGAAGACCAAAGACAAAACAACCAACTTTTATTTGAGAGAAAAAAAAATAGTAACGCAACTTTTCAAATAGGGAAAACAAAGTAACCAAGGACAAATGAATAGGATTGGTTTTTGTACACAGCTTCTTTCCTCATCCACTACATCCTTGCATCCAAGCAACTCTTTTACTATGAAGTAAAAACAAAGTCTTCCCTGTACCATTTGGGTCCTAGGAAAGTTATTTTCATCATCTCTAAGGCCTGGCTGGCTTCTCTCAGCACCATGCCATAAGCCAGCCACCTCCCTGTTCCTTTGCCAGGTTCATCCCACACTTTCTCCGTCGCATTGTGTCCAAATGTGCTCATAGGCCTGATGAGGAGGAAACACGTCTCCTTTTCCCAAGCCCATCACCCAGCCACTCTCTTAAAGGAAGACATGTATAATTGTGAACATACCAGTAAAACAAATGCCATCCAACACAAGCCTCAATTAACTTTCATGTATCCATGTGGCAATACCAGCCAGATCCAGGAACAAGGATTTAACCATGCCATCTGGAGCAGAGGAGAGAAAAGATAAAGCTAAAATGTGTCTGTTCACTGAAGGCAGCCTAACCAGGTGTTCATGCCAGCACCTTCAATAGCTTGTTTTCTAGCCGAGCAAGAGAAACAGAGAAGGATAAACTCTTGCAAAAAAAGTAGTTCTCAGAGGAGAGAAAGCAACTCTCCGAAATTACCCACGAGGACTTTCTCTGGGTAAAGAATAAGAGCAGACCAGTGCACACCACTCAGGTTTATAGGTTTTTTAACAGTATCCCACGAATAGCCAAATGGATATGCACAACTGCTCTGAGTTCATCCATCAGTAGAGGAAAAGTCATCTGCCAGCTAAACAAAGTCAGTCTTCACATTGTGCCCTGACAGGAAGCTTTAATTATGTATATATATATATGTATATTATATATGTATATGTGAGTGTATACAGAGATAAAACCTGTAATTTTTGTCTCTCTGTGACCTTGTCAATAAGCTTCATAAAAAAATGAAAGAGCTTACAAAACCCAGAGCTGGCTAACCTACCGACCCATGTCTCATTAACACAAGCCACATCACTGCTCTTTTAAGCAAAGCTGCTGGCCTGGGCTCTGAAGTAACTATTTCATTTACACAGGACCTCATGCCTCCTGCTAGGATTTAATAACTGTGAAACTCATGTGTTCATCTTCCAAGTCATGGCCCAAATGTCACCAATCTCTTCACTACTACACAGAGCATGACAAGGACAAAAAAAAAGCAGAAGTATTGTAACATTTCTGTTGGGAAGATACTGCATTAGCTCCACAGAGACGATGTCCATCTGAAAGCAGTCTTATTTTTCTCACAAGTATCTCATGCCAGTCATGGAGTAGAGCCAGGTACAATTTTCCTCCTACAGATCTGTAACCTAAAGCAACTGGGTGATTTGGTAAATCCTATGGGCAAGAAATGTCGTGTTTGCTTCCAGTGTTGTGGTGGTATTAGTTTTTTTTACCACATTTTTGCTGCAATCAGGTAGCTTTTGCTTAACAGTCCTCAGTGAGGGCTCTGCGTGCTTTCTGGGCCTCTGGAACTGCTCTGGACAATCCAAATCAATGTGATCTCCAAGGGCAAAGTCATGGAGGGGGATATCTTGGAGTCAACTCCAGATCTAAATCCATCAATAGAGTGCCTATGGGAGGAGAAATTATCTTCCTCGGGGTTCCAAACACAAGTTTCATCTGTCTTTTAGAACAAGCCATCAAAACAGGAGTCCAATGTTGACAACAGAGCCATGTCCAAATTTCTGATTACCAGCCCAAAGGGAAAAATACGCCAGTATCCAAACCTGACCTTTGGTCAGAAAACTCAAAGATTCTTCAGACTCCAAACAACAGCTAACTCATACCATCGGCTGCCAGAAAGCCCTGCACCATAGCAAAGCAATGAAACAGAAAACTTCCCAACTCATATCCCCTTTCTCCTGTGGCTCCCCTTCTACAGGGAGTGAATATGTCGCTAGCCACCTGTCAAGTCGTGCCTTAACTCCTGTACTCTTGGCATCTTGCTCTTTTCTTGCTACGTGGCATTCATGTGCCAGCAGAGCTGGCCACCCAACAGCTTCTGCTGTGAGTCATCCCTCTGAAAAATACTGCAGAAGATCCCCAATTCTTCCAACCATTTTAAAGAGCTCTTCAGTAGTTTTCAGTTGGTAGTATTTTTTTAAGAGTCATGATTTTTTTTTTTGTCAGTTGCTAATCTGCAAAGAAGGTTAAAAACTGTGAATATACACACTGCTGAAAGTTCTATTGCTGGTGTATGTTTAACTTATCACAAAGACCCATGAGAGGGGAAAGTGTCTCAACTTCTAATTGTGAAAGCAAAAATCTTCGGAAAGAGAGCAGCAGAGAAGATCAAGGAACTTGGCAGTGCATATATTCTGGAAACAAATGGTATTCATTTCTTTCAAGGGTGAATAAAAAAAGAAATATTAAAGGGGAGAAAAAAAAAACTTTTACAATAACTTTAGAGGTTATACCTCATCCTGATGTTTCAGTAATCAAATACTTTATCAAGCAAAAAGAGATTTTAATTTGCCATTTTGAAAGCTCCCCAGCTGGAAATAGTCTAATCTCTAAAGGAAGGAGTGCCAGATGCATAGGACAAGAACAGTAAAAGCTCTAACCCAGCAGTCTTCCTCTTATCTTCACTGGTAAGAGGAAATGAATGAGTCAGCAGATCAGAGAGGGAGAAATGGAGTGTGTTGCTCCAGTAGTTCTAAAACATATGAACCCAAGAAAACGTCTGAGTTATCAGGCAAACTTTTAACGTTAATAAAGAATTTCATTGGAAGTCAATGGAAGGATTTCAAGTTTGACAGTGTAGTAAGCCAGAGTTTCTTTGTACCGGTCATTATTTTGGATCTTGGTTTAGTAATAATACCTAGTTCTCATGTGACATTTTTCATCGTTTGATCAGAAACTGCTTTACCAAGGAGTTCAGTATTTTTACTGCTGTTAAATTGAAGTAAAAAATAATCTAAAATAAGAAGTGAATCTTGCTTGATGAGACATTTCAAGAGCTATAGGACAGTGCCATGTGATCTAGACTAAAAGAAAAAACACAAATGAGTTTCCATATTTGCCTTTGATTAATTAGATTGCATTGTTCTTGCAATGATAAGCATGTTAACTAAGGTTGTAATGTGTTTCTTAGATGGCAGGAAACTGTCAAATACTATAAGATTAATTTAGTATTGAAAAAACGTTTAAAAAGAAAAACATTCAAGGAGAAATATAACCAAACACTGTTTAAAGTAAAATTCCAAATATTTCAGAAAATTTTAGGTAAACATTCCATACATTAAAGTGCCAATTCCATTTATTTTAAACATCAGTCTGATTGTAAAGCTGCAAATTTCACAAATTCTCACAAGATTTCAAATACTAGTTGCTTTCACACAATCTGGAATGTTCTCAAAATACAAGGCTCTATCAAAAAATACTTTGGTATTTTCACTTGTGGTCATAGATACATATATTAATTAAAACAATGTGTTCCGCTTTGGATTAAGGATAGTGACTAAACCACATCAAGTCTGCTAGGAGAGTTGAATTTTTAACCTCCCTTCTATTTATTTAACTTTGCATGGGTAGAATCTACATAATATATTTCTGATGACCTGTATATCATAGGTACCTCAAATGAACCCAGATAAGGGCTCTTACCATTTTCCCATTTCCTCACAGTAAATAACTTGGGAGACTCTTACTAGTTGACCAGCTATGATAATCTAAATATTGTAGGAGGTTCTTTCCATTCTTACTTTCATATTTTAAATGGCACTCTCTACAAGAAAAAAAATAATTACAGAAGATAAAAAATTAAAAGTCCAAATTTAAAACGTGGCTTCATGAGGCATCTAGGATTTTTAGCTTCCTTTGGTAGCCTGTGAGAAGCTGAAATTAGACACCAAATAGTTTTCATTTTGCTGTGGACTGATTAGAGAAGTGTGGCCCTATTATTTAGAGCATGTGAATTGCTTTTTCTGAGGAGTTCTTGACATACTGCATATATCAGATGAGACATCCCAGACCCTGTTTACACAAACAGGCCTCAGAGATGTGGGGTGAAATTCTCCTGCTCTGCAAAGGTCTACCAGGCAAAAGCCACCATCTTTTCCAGGACAGTTTTTTCAAGTGTGTGTAGGGGAATCTGTTACCTACAAAAATAATAACATTTATATCTCAGCTTGTTTCTACCTTTTGTCCAAGATCTGGTAGTGATCACAGTAGTATGCATTGTGATTGCATTGACATTGTGCTCTCTGAGCATGGAGTCCTGTCTAGTTTCACTGGAATCACACTGAGCAGATCCATTTCCTTTTCATAATGAAAATATATAGGCCCACCACGTCTATGGTGCACACCAAGCAACACGGGTGGCTGTCACAGAGAGAGGATGCTGCCTCCCCACACCCCCTGCTCCTTTCTTTGCTGCACTTGCCTGACTTTCACTTTTGCTGTCAAAGTCAGACGTGGAAAGTGTGGACCCATTAAGAGATTATTCCCAAATTCTTAGACTGAGAGTCATCAATAAGCATGCCTGGAGAACCATTTTAAAATAGCAACTCCCAGACACGCCATTGCCATAGCTAATTCTCATTGAAATGAACCGATGTGAATGAGACTCTCGGCTGCTTTATTAGGAGTAGAATCACTCAGGCATGGCGTTCAGCTTTAGTCCAAAATGAGCTTTCTCTAACTGAATGGCTTGCTTTAGCAGGGTAAACAGTGACCACCTGCTATTATTTGAGCTGCAACCAAAGCACAAGGAGCACTTTTTTATTTTAACTAGCTTACAGCCCAAGTTGCATATCCCCATGGATATTAATAAGCAAATTTAGAGCTGTATTGCTATCAAAAAATGTAACATTTTAAATTTATTTTCATAAAGTACAGGGTCAAAGTGAATATTAATTTTTAACGGGATGAAAATTTGT
Organism: Pandion haliaetus; assembly: GCA_013401275.1. Classification (NCBI taxonomy): domain Eukaryota; kingdom Metazoa; phylum Chordata; class Aves; order Accipitriformes; family Pandionidae; genus Pandion; species Pandion haliaetus. The sequence goes on along the minus strand of VYZV01006628.1, from coordinate 331,619 downwards.
CATTTCCTTGTGGAATTAAAAAGTAGACATAATCTAACTGACTTACAAAGTAGACAATAAGGCAGTCGGCTTTATCCAGGAATAAAATATTTGGCATTTTAGAGGAGTATTTTCTATGAATTATTCGAAACACAGATAGAACTATGCCTCATCTGTGAAATTATTTCCTGGCATTCGTCAAAGCTCTTTTCCACTAATTAACTAAATATCTTCAATCAGTGATTTCTGTGTTTATTTATTAAATAGGCCACAATACATTGTAATCCACGTTGCCAAGTTGTCTTTTATATTAAAGAAATAATATTTAGAAACCAAATCCAGAATTAGAATACATGCCTCTGAATTTCAGGATGCCATTCAGGTATTGGTATATATTATTTATCTCAGTATTTATATCTCACTCTTCTGCTACCTGTGGTAAGATTCCTACTCTGGAATTCAGCATATTCTCTCTTAGATGATCCCTCTATATACAAAACATGGAATTTCTTTACAAAACATGACACTTAAGTGCCTCACACAATAATTTGATTGGTCAGTGCTTTTCTATAGTTTGGTCTTTGTAAAGTCAAATAGGCAGGAAAGTTTAAGAGTATCTGTATTTCCTGTAAGGAAAGAGAAGATCAGTTCTGACATGTACTAGGGAAATTCTTTCTAACTTTAATTGTATTATACAAATATAAAACTGGAGTGGTAGTGCCAGATACTTTTTCTCATTTTAAGTACAATTTAGATGGAATGATTCGGGATTTGCTAATGAGATGAAATGTTTATGAATTTTTATGTATTAAGATAATACCTCAAAAGTTCAGAATGCTGCACAAAAATACACACTCCTGCACAGAAATCACTATTTCCTTTTTTGACAAATAATAACCACTTTTTGGGTAAAGACAAAGCTACTGTTCAACAAGGCACAATGCTGCTACACAGCAGAATAAGAAAACTGGGGGCCCAGATCTCCCTCCTATGAACAAAACTTGCTTTTATGCCCCTTTTGTGCTGCCTATTTGCCCTTGTCTAAATAAGGTTCAGGTCCAGATGTTCACAGCTCACCGCTGCTGTGGGACTTAGGCTGGAGAATGTGATTTTTTCTCAGGTTAGTAACATTACCCACATTTTCTCTGACTCACTTCGTTTCGTATACATGTTTGAGAAAGTAAATGTAGGTGTCAGGGAGCTGTGGCACACCTGGAGAGGGTATGGGGGCTGCAGGGGCTCTCTGGGGCAGGCAGGGAAGGATCCAGCAGCTGGGGTCCATCCCACCAGCCCAGCCAGGGAAGAGGGCAGCCTCCCTGGGGATGGGGGATGGCCAAGGTTGGGCAAAACATCAGTCCGTGGGGGCTCCCTGGGGCAGAAGGCCAGGCAGGGCACAGCTGTGGCAGGGCTGAAGATAGCAACCCATGGCGGGGGCAGGACCTGATGGCCCTGGGCTGGGCTGAGGTGGGGCCAGGGGGGAAGACACTAAGGCCCGTGTGTGCCCTCAGGGCCCTGACGGTATGGAAGATTGCTTGTTACAGAAAACAAAGGGATTTAAAATTAGAATTGTATTGTCAGTTGTCCTTAGAACAAACATTTCTAGATGGAGCATCAGCAGAAAGGAGATGTGAGGGTGAAAGTCTTGACTCCCCAAGGGCCAGCGCTCTGCTTTGTGCAGGCTGTAAGACAGCAAGGAGCATTTACAGGCATCCCATTCCAGAGGTAGGAGTGACAGACTAGGGAAATTCTCATGTGCTGACCGTCTTCAAGCAAAATTTGGAGAAACACTTTCAAAAACAGATAAAGAACCTTAGTGCACATTAGAAAGTACATACCTTCAAGCCGAGGAATGGCTGGGTGTGCAGAAATCTTTCAAAAGTAAGGGCACACCTATCTCAGTTCAATATGTACATTTAAATAATTATGTGGTATTATTAACTAATTATCAGCTTCTGTTCTGCTATACTTTATTTCTTTAAATAAGCAGGATACTCTTCCAGCTTTTGGGTAGGTGACCCGAAGTGTTCTTGATAGCTTTATTCCTCTTTAAAAATTATGTAAATTGGTCAACTTAGAGAGAAATCCTTTTCCACAAAACTTGTTTTGCTCAATCTTCTGTTTACATTTTTCACTATAATTGAGTATTAGGTTGGTACATTCAGAGAACTACCCACAATTATCATATCTTATAAAAATATGTTTATAACCCATGACTGTGTACCTGAAGCAAACCTACTTTTTGTACACACTTCCTTGCTTTCACTGACATTGAAATTTATATTGAGATGTTAAGTTATTCTTTAGTTGTTCAGGACTGTGAGATCCTTTTGTAGCTCTTCAGAGTGAACTTCAAAACAGACTATGCCAAAAATTTCTATACGATGTAGAGACTTAACAGTGACTGACAACATGTTCATCCTCATTTTCAGATCCGGACTATGCTGAACTTACGTATGTCCTAGCACTGATCTTAAGAAGATTTTGCAAATTTTTGGGTACCTAAACCTTCTACATTTTTCCATTGTATAAACATGTCATTTGTCTCTAACTTTCTTTGATCACCCATTAATCCATAAGAAAAATTCCTCTGTTATCCCATGAGTGCTTAGTTTCTTTAAGAGAGATTTTGTCAAATGCTTTTTGAAAATCCACATACATTATATCCTTTGGATCAGCCATATCCACATGTTCATTTATTCTTTTCTCAACTATAATAAAACTATGGCTTTCATCAAAAGCCTATTCCCAAATATGTCATATTCCTCACTGCATTACTAAATTTCATAGAATCATAGAATGGGTTGGGTTGGAAGGGACCTTAAAGATCATCTTGTTCCAACCCCGCCCTGCCATGGGCAGGGACACCTGCCGCTAGACCAGGCTGCTCAAAGCCCCATCCAAACTGGCCTTGAACACATCGAGGGGTGGGGCATCCACAACTTCTCTGGGAAACCCATCCCAGTGCCTCACCACCCTCACAGTGAAGAACTTCTTCCTTACATCTAATATCAATCTACCCTCTTTCAGTTTAAAGCCATTACCCCTGGTCCTATCACTACATGCCCTGTTAAAAGAGTCGTCCCCTATATTTCTTATAGGCCCCCCTTAAGTACTGGAAGGCTGCTACAAGGTATCCCTGGAGCCTTCTCTTCTCCAAGCTGAACAACCACAGCTCTCTCAGCCTGTCTTCACAGGAGAGGTGCTCCAGCCCTCTGATTGTCTTCGTGGCCCTCCTCTGGACCCCCTCAAGCAGGTCCATGTCCTTCTTATGTTGAGGGGCACCAGAGATGAATGCAGTGCTCCAGGTGGGGTCTCATGGGAGCAGAGTAGAGGGGCAGAATCACCTCCCTTGACCTGCTGGTCACGCTTCTTTTGATGCAGCCCAGGATACAGTTGGCTTTCTGGGCTGCCAGAGCACATTGCCAGGTCATGTTGAGCTTCTAATCAACCAACATCCCCAAGTCCTTCTCCGCACATCACCCAGCCTATATTTGTGCTTGCGGGCTCACCATGCGCAGGAACTTGCACTTGGCCTTGTTGAACTTCATGAGGTTTGCATGGGGCCACCTCTCAAACATGTGAAGGACCCTCTGCATGGCATCCCTCCTCTCCAGCATGTTGACTGCACCACACAGTTTGGTGTCATCGGCAAACTTGCTGAGGGTGCACTCAATCCCACTGTCCATGTTGCTGACAAAGGTGTTAAACAGCACCGGTCCCAATACCAGCCCCTGAAGAACACCACTCACCACTGGTCTCCACTTGGACATTGAGCCGTTGACAGCAACTCTTTGAGTGTGACCATCCAGCCAATTCCTTATCCACTGAGTGGTCCATCTGTCAAATCCATGTCTCTGCAATTTAGAGACAAGGATGTCACACGGGACACTGTCAAATGCTTTGCACAAGTCCAAGTGGATGATGTCCGTTGCTCTTCCCTTGTCTACCGACGCTGTAACCCCATTGTAGAAGGCCACCAAATTTGTCAGGCATGATTTGCCCTTAGTGAAGCCATGTTGGCTGTCACCAGTCACCTCCTTATTTTCCATGGGCCTTAGCATAGTTTCCAGGAGGATCTGCTCCATGATCTTGCTGGGCACAGAGGTGAGACTGACTGGCCTGTAGTTCCCCAAGTCTTCCTTTTTTCCCTTTTTAAAAATGGGGGTTATGTTTCCCATTTTCCAGTCAGTGGGAACCTCCCTGGACTGCCACGACTTCTCAGATATGATGGATAGTGGCTTAGCCACTTAATCTGCCAGTTCCCTCAGGACACGCGGATGCATCTCATTGGGTCCCATGGGCTTGTGCACCTTCAGGCTCCTTAGATGGTCTTGAACCTCATCTTCTACAGTGGGCGGTTCTTCATTCTCCCAGTCCCTCCATTTGCCTTCTGCAATTTGGGTGGTGTGGCTGGAGCACTTGCTGGTGAAGACTAAGGCACTTCATTCATTATCAATTTTTTTAATTTCTACTCTTTTCTGGAAATCAGATTTACTGATTCATATTTCCCAGAATCATAAGTGGAGCTTTTCTTCAAAGTTTGAACCCATGTTTCCCATCTGCTTTCCTCTGACAATAAGACAGCTGTAAACAACAATCAGTTCTCAATTTGCAGTTCAATAATTTTATATTTACCTTTTTTTAGAATTCTAGAGACAACGCTACTAAGTTCTAGTGATTTGTTATTCTTTAATTTATTAACTCATTTTAAAACTCCTTCATTGATGTATCAGTCTGAAACACTTCCTCAGGCTCATTCCCTTTAAAGAATGACTGTGATATCAGAATGATTCAGTTAGCCTTTCTGCAATCATTATATATTACACAAATATTCCTATTATTTCTTGGCTATATCTTGGAACTAGACTAGCTTTCTTATTCTGATAGGTTTGAATAAGAAGCAGCATCTGTATCACTAAAGATTAGTTTCTCCAAATCTTTTTGACATTTTTTTCATGATTTTGTTTTTAACTTGTTAAGGATGATGGTCCTTTCTAGCCTTCTTTCCGAGACATCATTTCCACTTTTTGGTTTTGAGACATTTTCCAGAATTTACCCATATACTTGTGGTTTCTTTTTCCTTTATTCTAGCTTTCTCCTTTATTTTTAAATTAATTCCCTTTTAAAACCTTCCTTTTAGTTGCTTTTTTTAAAACTTCCACATTACTTAGAAATTTAGGAGCTGGGGGAGAAATTTTTCTCTCTCATGTGGAATTTGAATACATACAATTTCTCCAAGAGAAAGGAGATCCTTTAGGGTTTTTACCTGAGCAGAGAACACACCAGCAACAGGTTTATTCTTTATGTTGTCGGGTGTGAATGGAGTACCTTTAAACAAGGTGTTAATACATTTATAGAAATTAATTAACAGTAGGTGGCTTTAAAAATCTCACTAACAAAACTCAGATCTCTGAGCTGGAACTTAAAGGTCAAGCCACTTCCAAAGTCACATGATTGTTAGCTTTAAGAGAGTGGGACCTTACTCATTCCCAATTTTTCTATTCACCTAAGCCTACTTAAATAATCAGGTTTTTATAGCATTCTGTATAATTTATAGCCTGATAGTTCACATGTGATAAAATTGTAGAATTAATATAACTAACAGATATAATGGATTCTCTGATTAATAGATTCCCTGTATCTCTGGCAATATTTAGCATGCAGCAAATAATATACTGCTCTTTAATTAATTAGCACCTACTGAGAGAGAATTTTTTTCCATTTCAGATTGTTATGGTTATTATTCATATTATTTTTAAGGAAGAAAACTTCAAAACATTGAGCAACCTTGTTTTGCAGGAACCATAGGATTACCTGAGAGTGTGCCATTTCTTTCTGGTTCTTCTACTACCTCTTCTCTTCTGTCATACATCTCTCTCAAGGGAGATTGTCCTTGTCCCACACAGATTGTCTGTTCTGCCTTTGACCACCAATCTATGTCCTTTTGTCATATCTTTGAATTTATCTTTGACTTTGCAATAAGCTGTTTCTATTAGTGGTATTCTAAATTCAGTAAGCATTTTGGCTGACTCATGTAGGTTCTTCCAGTCTCTTCCTACCCTCTTTTGAGGCTTCTCTCTCACCCTTAGCTGCACGCTCCTTCAGACAAACCCCAGTGAACTTCTTTTTTTTGTCCCTCCAAACTGTCTGTGCGACCGTAACAGATGTTGCAAAGTCTGCATAATAACATTGAACCTGTATATTGTTTGCCCTAGATCACTTAGTACATATGAGTTTGGACATTAGCAGCCAGCCAAGAGCTGATTCACTTTTTGGCTAAGGCCCTTCAACAGAGGGCTCAAATATCAAGAGAAATGTCTGGGGTGGAGGGCAAGTCAATTGTGGGAGGTAGAGTCAGAAAATGATTCTTACCAGGCCAGTTATAAAAGCTGGAGGTTAAAATTTCTGCTTTAAGTTATGCTTGTGATTTTTCTAAATTAATTTGTCCCTCCCTAATTAATACTAAGAAACAGTCATGAGCAACATTAGAGCACTGCCACTTAAGATAATGCTAGTATCCCCTCAATACACATCTATAAATATTCACTCTCGGCCAGAGGTGCTTAGCCTTTTGTGCTGCAAAATACAACATCTGCAACTCTGACAGCCTAAGGGTTGAGTTTAATTTGCATAAACATTTAAATACATTTACATACACTTGTCCTGCAAATAAACAATAAAATGCAATACTTGTTATTAAGACTTAACTGAAAATAGTAGGTGAAGGTTGTATTTAATGGCAAAAGAAAGACAAGACAAAGTTACTCTACCTATAAACTTTATGCGATGTTCTTTCACTGAATGTTTTACTTACAAATGAATTCTGGCTAATCTGAGGATGATTCCATAAGGAACATCTATTATTCTATTCCAAATCAAATAATTTATGGCTTAAAATGGACTAAAATATTACTGGCATGTTACTAGAGGTTGATGGATTTTCAATACTATTCACCAGTTCTGTACAAAGTTCTTTAAGTGACCATTCCTTCCAGGAAAATATAACAAAAAAAACCCAGCCATCCAACCAACCAAACAAAAAAAAGCAAAGGTATGAAAAAAAGAAATAAGTTGGTTTTTTAATTTTATTATCTTTTACTTTTTTCCTCTCTCTTACCTTCTTCCTCCTGTCTCATTCTCACTCTTATTTGAAACAGGTCTTATGCAGTTGTTACAATTTCAGCATGAGAACATATTGACATTCCTGGGTAACCAAAAGATCAGTGAGAAGAGAAAACAGCATCTCAGAAAAGCAAAGCTCATTATAACAGCCTGTAGTGAGAGCTGGCAGGACAATGCCCTAAGAGCTGCACGTGAATGGCTCTTCTGAGCCTGACTTTTTTAATTCTACCGGGAAAGGCAACTTTCGGGAAAGAGGCCCACAAAACAGATTTGGACTGGAGCTCAGTCTGCAAACAACAGGTCCAAAGGAATGTGCACTGGTGGCTTGTGAGCTTTGTGGTTCAAATGTAATGCAAATGGATAATGCAATACAGTGCCCCCATAACCCACTGCTTAGCACATCTGATGATCCCTTAACGGAGGTGGAGGTATTGATGTCCTAAGGGATTCCTGGAGTTGCTTTGAAGGAGGTTGGTTATAGTTGACAGTGATTGGTGCTTGCTCTAGCATAGATAACGCTGTCAGATAAGTCTATTTCTGCAAGATTTGGGGTGGATCACTCAGACTGTTGCCCAAAAATAAGGATGTGACCTGCTTTCCCAGTGGAACAGTTTTTCTTATCCCTTTCCACAGATTTCCTCATGGGAAAAGGCAGTCAAAAATGCACGGTGTATTCAAGTTCATATTCTTAATACCCCTTTGCTTTGCTTTACATCCAGTTTTAAGATATAGGTGTATATTTACTTCCATGTAGGTAAATATATCTGTAGAGTGTCAGCACAATGTATCTGTACAGTGCTGCCAAGATGTTCATAATCACAGTACTGTTTTCTCTGTCTCAGATAGCCTATGAATTTAGTCATGACCTTTATTGTCTTTAGCTGATAAATGTCCTCTTCCATAAATATTGCTTTCATTACATGAAGAATCCAAGGCTTAACCCATAACATTGACATTGTCATACAGAGGAGAGCTATTTCACTTTTAGCAAGCAACAAAGTTAGTGATTTTGTTGGTGAGACTAATTAAATTCTTGTTATATTTATGTTGCAACTGAGGTATCATGATCTGGAGATAATTGCTGGAGCCAGTCAGTTTTATTTAATGCTCTTTAAACACAGTCAAGGGCATCCAGAGCTTGAGACTGGAATGTGTTTTGGTTTGTGTAGATAGAAATTTAAGTAAGGTAAATTCTCTTCTATTAGTGTAGATCTGGAGTAATTCCTCTGAAATCAGCAAAGTGAGTTGGATTTGTACAAGCACACTAAAGGTAAATTCAGACCTCATAATTTCTTCATTTCTATTCCCACTTCCATGCTATGAACTTGAAAAAAATAGATGGGTCTCTGTTTTCCGTAGCAGCATCTGACAGAATCCCCAACAAGCACATGCATCTCCATGAATATTTTCATACTTCAGGTAAGAAGATGTTCATATTAGCACTGGAACTTAAAATTGCCACAGTGTGCTAAGTTACCTTTCTAAAATATTTCACTGTTTCAATAGTCACAAAGGTTTTGCAAGGAAAAAGTTACAATTTTCAAAAATTTTGTTAGTGTTTTTTGAGTTTTTTTAATCTACATTTTGGCAGATACAGAAACTTTTCAAACCCACGTATATCCTTTCTTTCCATCTGGAAATTTTGCTCAAGTAGCATTTGAGGACTGTGCACACAATCGGATTAGAAACAAGATTTCCCCATGTCCAACAATCAAGTCAGAGCAGTATGGAGACCCTGGCTATGTCCACAGCACGTATTGAGATCAAGAGGGTGGCACACGCGTAGTAAGAATGGCCCATCCAGATAGCACTGCACCTCTTGCAAATGTACAGACGAGATGTGGGAGCACATGAGCATAAATCACTTAGACCAGCTGCTACTAGGACCTGTTGGGCTTGTGTACTTCATCCTGTCAGAGAAAACCCAGAAAAGGATATGCCAGCCAGTCCTTATCTGCATACTCCTCACCAAGGAGGCAAAGCAATGGACTCTCACCAGGAACTCATCCTCTCTTTCTCTCTGATACAAAGAAAGCACAAGCAGTTTCCACTAGGGATACAACCTTTTGCATCTGAATTCTCAGAGACTGGAGCATGGGATGTGGGAGACTCTGTTTAGTGCCTTTCTCAGATGGAGATTATTCAGACTCCTATTCCTCGCCTACCAGAAGGGTGTCCTAACCATAGAACTAGAAATGAGGAGCCTCTGAGCTCCTTAATGCAACAGCCATGCTGTAGCTGTATTAAAGCAAGCTCACATCTGTCTCCATGAACAGCAGCCACTCTCATCAGACTGTTCAGCACAGTTTGACAAGGTGCCCAGATTTTAAGATTTAGATTTACAAATACCTTCTCAGGATTTCTCTGCTTCCCAGGGACCTAGGGGACCAGGTCCCCTAGGTCCCTGGGTATCACTAGGCATCCAGTTCCCTGCTCCAGCTGATGTGGTTGCTTGTGTGCGTGTGTCAGTCTTCTATGTCTGCAGAACTTACCCTGTTTTGGAGAGTGAGATGGGGTCTGGTATTGAATATGCAACAGGGACACATGGATCTGAGCCCATGGCAACCTTCACAGGAGTCCTGTGGAGCAGACAGAGAGGCTGTCAGGCTGACACAGCCGAGTGCCTTGCATATTATAATCTATTTCTTCCAGTCTCCAGCTGCCTCTGGTACTGACAGTGTTTGCCATTGGGGTTTAGATTTGTGACCAACTCCCCCTACCCCACCCCACCTTAGTCTTCAAATAAGTATTTATGCAGTCAGTTTAGTAAAACTGTTTTAAATAACATTTTTATATATATATTTTTATTTATATATTTATATAAGGTTGCACCTCACACTTTACTATTCCTTTATCTCTGTAATAGTTTAACCGGGGTCAATAACATTTTTTAAATGATTTGCAGCAAATGTGGTAAGTACTTAAACAATAGACTCCATCAGTTCCAGAGAAGCTGTTTTATTCTACTAAGTCAATTATCAGTGGTTTCAAAAGTCCCTAAATAAGTAGTTGTTTGACAGATCATAATGTCTCCTGTTACTCTATGCCAACTCATATACTGCTGCAGAATAATTTGTTTTACTCTTTTGTTTAGGATTTGAAAAACAACCATGTTGAAAGGAAACAAGAAAAATTGTAAGAATAATAGAATAAGAAAACAAAAGCAATTCTGGGAAAAATAAACTTCCTATTGCAAATATTGCTGGGATCTTTTAGCAGTGTATTTTGTCATATGAACAATAGATTTACCAAAGCTCTCAGCTCTCTGGCAATCATGGTAGTGTGCCACAGTCGCATTGGTTGAAATCATCTGCCCCTTATTCCCACCAGATTGGTATTCACGGCCAGCCCCTTTCACAACTGATGCTGAGCCTTGGGGAAACTACCTGGTTCCCTGTGCCGTAAGGAAAAAAACTCACTTCTTGGATCTCTTTTATGCCAAAAGCATCATCAAGAATGGAGGTAACACTACCAAAAAAAAGTTGCAGTTTTATTAATGGGCTCCCTTCAGGTGTGCTGTATCCTTTCACTTTCCATGATTGCTTTAGGGACCTAGCTTTGCTGAGTGTTCACAGAGCCAAACTTCAGGTCAGATGTGCAAATGGCTGTGGTGCTTGATTATCCAAGGTTAGCTTGTAGGCCATCCAGCCAAGGAAAGAAAGCAATACCCGAAGGTCAGTTGTGACTATCCAAAACAGGCAGCATACACATTAAGAAAACCCTGTATGATCACTTGCCTGACGTTCCTTGGATAACATCTGCAAAGCTACAGGATCCCCATGGATGTCATGGACTATGGACAGGCAGGCAGTCTCTGAGATAGCAGCGACCAGAGTTGTCAGCAGCTTCAGGGATTAGGGCCAAGGGAGGGAAACGCTGAGTAGTGCTGAGGCTCTAGCATGTGCTCTTTGTAGCCTATGGCAGCAATAGACTGAATAAACTAAAATCTCTGAGTTGTTTTCATGCCCCGTCCCAGTTACAGGAAATTTCACCAATATAGGATGGAGACGCTGATTACATGCATAGCTAAGGCCAAATTTTAAGCTGGGAAGAAGCCACTGATTCCCACTTGTAGCAAGAAGAGAAGAGTGGGGGGTTTCCCTTCCATTGACTATCCAAAGTATCTGGGACTAACATGTAAGAGAGACTCAGTCATTTAATGAGTTGAGGCACATGCTCTGTTTTGGCTCCTTATCCAAATCATCCGCCCATTTCAGCCAGCATTATTTCAGTCTTGCATGTATCCAGTTTGAGCCACTGCATCTACAGTCCGTTCCTGCAGGCAGTGTGAAAATGTAGCAGTAGGACTGCTGCACAATGAGATATCCATTTTGTGAGGATCACTATGCTTCCAAATACTGTTTGTATGGACTTCTACTATCAGCATTTTATGCCTTTTAGTCCACAAGCACCTGTTAATTTCATGAACTTAGAGGTGGTATAGTAACTATTATAAAAGAAATTATAATATAAACTGAGATGGACATGTGGAGACCCCTTTCCAAGCAGAAATCCATTTCCAGTGGAATAATAAAAGAAAAATACAACCACAAATCCTCAAAGAATAATTTAAGCTGGCTTTACCTGTGCTTTTTGCTGAGCAGTGAAAAGCAGCCAAAAACTGGGCCTAGTGCTTTTGTTTATCCTTCATATGCAGTTCACTATTTGCCTTCATACCATAAAAACATTTTCAGAAGAGCCTTTCCCTCTCTGTGCATGATTTATATTCCTAATATCCCATGCTTGGTTGATTTCCATACACAAATCCAAACATTTCTAGCAACTCCTGGGTCAATCTGTGGAGAAGTTCTTGAAAAACCATGCACTTCCTGAGAAATTTTCTCTCTTTCTGTGTGTATTGTGATAGGGGGAAACTGGAGGAAATAATCTGTCTCCTTCATTAGAATTCAAAAACAAAGTTTCTTTGATGCTTTGCTCATTATTTTTATAAATAGCCATAAAATAGTGCATTCTTTATCCATAATTTAAGAGATCACTATGTTTATTTCCCTGTACTTTTTTTCTCCTGCAAACTGCAGATAAGGAGTCACTCATATGTGGCATAAAGCTCTTTTTAAAAAAAATTAGTCATGGTGAGTAATAGTTGGAATCCTTCAAACTTCTGGCTATTCAGCTGATAGATGATTGAGATGTAGAATCAAAAATTCATAAGAAATATCAAAAACCTTTTGTCAGACTGAGAAAACCAAAGGCGTATGAAGTTGTATTATCTCAGGCACAGTGAGATAGAAACAGTGGCATCCCCCAACTGAGAGGCTTTAAAAGGTTTAGCCAGCAGTACTCAATGAACATTGCTATTTCTTAAGGCAAAATTATCTGAAATAGTTTGGGAACACTGCCTAAGGTTACCTTTCAGGACAAAAAAAGAGGGGTTATTATATATTATTACTGTTGTTGTTTTAAATACATTTGACCACAGGCCATTGAAGCAGATGATAATGGGTTTTTTTAGTATGAATATGCTTTCCATGCATAATAAGTAATGATCAAAAGTGCATGAAAAAGTCCAGTGATAGGAGACTATTTGTGGGTTTTCTTGCTGTAATGGCAAATGGACTTTTATTACTTCTCTGAATTTGTACTAAGGAAGACTATTTTTATCTACTTGGCTGCTGCAGTCCAAGTAACCTCTATGTGAAAGGCTGTGCTAATGTTCTCCACACAGATCTCAAAACACCACTTTCTGGAAGAATAAGTCAAATTTACCTTGGAGATATCTGAGACACCTCTCCCTTCTAATTTTTTTTGAGTGGACTTGTCAGCCACACCGAGCTGTCTGTAGTTTATGAGAACCATCGTCTATTGGTAACTAAACAGGCTAACACCTTATATGCCCTCCTATCTTTTTGACAAGGCTCAAAACATAGCTTTTATTCTAAGATGAAAAATGCTTCCTGGGAGAACATTTGAACGACTGGCAGGAGACCAGGAGACCAGTTTTTCTGAAAGCTTTTTCTTTCAATCATTGGGATGCCTTTCATGGAAAGGTGTTGAAATCCTCAGTTATGTCTCACGAAACTATTCTTGTGTCAAAGAAAACAACAACAACAACAACAACAAAGACAAGAAACTGCAGATTTATATTGTCTGTGCCTCACAGGAAGCCGCCCTAGATACGATCCTTGCTGGTGCTCCCTGGATTTCCCTGTCTGGAACCTCTTTGTACCTCCCTTAGCAGCTTCTCTCTGCATTGCGCACAGCCTTTCGCAGTCCACCTCACTACTAATCTGTTCACTGCTTCTGCTATTGATTCCCCAGTAATATCACTATTTCTAACTCTGCTTTCAGGATTTTACTTCTCCATCACATTCTTTCCTCCACCCACCCTCTTCCTTTTTTTCAAGGCACTTGTATGACTCTTATTTTCCAGGACTCTCACCCATCCAAATCTCCACTACTACTTGCATGGCCCTTTCTTCTTAGGCGTACAGCCATCTTCCAGCTCCTTATTTTTTAAGAGTATTTTAAGAGCATGAACGTCTCTCTCTCTGTATCATCATTTACCTCTCATGCTTGTCTCTCCCTCCTCGTGCCACTCTGCATACATTCTCTGGGCAGCTGCAGAAAAGATGAAATGGCCATTCACTTCCTTGCCTAGGGGCAGAATTTCTTAGATGCTGAACCTCAGAGGGCTTGATTCTCTCAAGATAGTTCAAGACGCAGGGCCAGATTCTCAAGAAATGGGGTTTAGGGGCCAGACTACACAAGAGCAGTGTTCAGGCAGGCAGTGTGGGAGGAACACAGAAGCAGCATGTCTCACCTCCTGCAGCTGGGATTTGCAGCGCAAAGGAGAAGGATTGCACTCTCTTGCTTCCCACCTCAACTAGCCCCATAGCAGAGGAGGTACAGGCTTCTCTGCTTTAACTGCTGAAACTGTTTAGGAAGCTGTATTGTACCCCTCCAGAAAGTGTAACACCAAATGCCTCGGCTTTTCTTTCCAGGACAGTGCAATTTTCCGCATTCCCTGGCAGGCAGTGCTGTAAATACCCCTGACTAACCCAGTCAAAGCATATTTCTGTATGCAAACCAATGTTTTAGAGTTCCTGTGACTAAAAGTCTGTTATCTGAAGTCTGTTATCTGTATGGGCATATCATCTGCTTGCAAATATACCAGGCAGGATGGAGAAAAATATGACCCTAAACTAATGTTCAAATTTAGATTAATATTTCCCCAAGCACTATTTCCATTAGTGCTAATACAGGAATGCATAGATCATAAATTGTCCTTTTAGACTGTGACAGTTGTAAATTTAGTGCCAGTGTTAATTAAGCAAGAGAAAATTAGGCAATGCAACAGATTTGGGGAGCAGGCAGTGGAAGGGGAGAGCTGGGTCATCAGTTTGAGGACTTTGAGTGGTAATTATTTAGTGCACAAACAATCATGAGGATAGACCTGACTGTTTCAGTGCTTTTAAGAATTTGTAGCATTTAAGGACAGCAGATTATTTTTTAATTATTTAGATTCCACATGAGTAGAGAATAATCTTGATTTACCCTTCTCCTGGCCTTTTCTGTGTTGACAGAAAGAGTTCATTTGTTACTCTGACATACGTGCTAATTACTATACCCATATGTACATACTACACGTTTTATTGACTACTGTATGAGAGAGGTTTTGGCGGGGTTAATAAATGTCAAAAATCGTACGTAAACATTTTCTTCTCTTTTCTTTCATATAATAGAAGACTCTGTTTAATAAACCCCAAATCAGTGCAAGGTCACAATGTGTTTGGCTTTAAAACTGAAGTTAGGGTAAGTAATTACAAAGGGTCCACTGTGTTCCTCATTTAGTTACATATAACACAGAACTGAATGGGATGATTAATAATCATGTTCTACACTGAAAGAATGTAATTTATAATAGTTTATGTAAATACAGCAGCAGTATTAGTTGTTCATTTACCATTGCCATGTTAGCACATATGGGAATTCTAGCATTTTTAGAAAGCAACAAAGCTAAGATCCTCACAGGAGTTCTGTGCTTAAATACCTTTGAGAGTGTGGGCCCAAGGTACTAAAATAGCTTAGCATTATTGAATGTTTAGTTAAAATTAGACAGAATACTGGCATGTGTAGCAATGTTTGCTAAGAAGTCTGGGTTATACTGAGCTGTGTTGGCAGTGGAGGAAGACAGGAGAGAATTAAACGCTTTTACAAGATCACTGAACTAAAAAAGAGCAAAATAAATAAAAATTAATCATCAGCATAGCATAAATTACATTTTAAAAATGAAAATAACTCAGAAACCAGTACGGGATGTTCTTTTAATTAATTAATTAATGTCAAAATTTCAATATAAATTATGATGATTTTTTTTTTTAATCAGCATGATCTATGAGAAGCCTGGGAAAAAATGAGTTCTCTCCAGCTTTGTCCACAGCCCATGGTGCACTCTTATGACAGTAGTGAATTGGTACTTACCTGCAGCCTTTGATCAGGAATGAAACCAAAGTAATGTTGCTCTATCATGTTTCTGATGAGCTAGGTCATGAATTGAGAGCACACCAGATACATCTCTCTCACCTTCTGCATGAATGCTCTTACTACACACAGGTTCACTCAGGCTAGAAAGATTTTGGCTCCTAAGTATCTTAGTGAATCCAGCAGTTAGTGAGCTCAACGTGCAAAGTAGCTATCATCTTTTGAGAGAGCAGTGAAACTTGCTTCACTATGTCCTTATGAAGACCTGGTGCTAAACAGAAAGTATTCTATAATTTTCACTTTGGAATACAGCATGGTTAGTCTTTTATGAAGATGATCAGGTCCTGGGTTGTGCTATGCTTTAAATTCACTATACTTATTGCTGTTGTTCATAGAGGTTCATGTTCAGGAGAAATAGTTTAAAACTATTAGTGTTTGAGATCATATTGAACTTTTAAATACGGTGCATAACTGGTGTGCTAAACAGGGTTACTTTCTTGAATGAAAAGCCCTTCGTAACTAACTGACCAGGTAATTAATGGCAAGTGCTCATATTCCATACTGCAAAGGCTGGATCATGCACCGCTGTGGCCAGTGAGAGTTCTGCTATTGACTTCTGTGGGAGTGCAAAATGAGGCTGTTTTGTTCCTCATTCAGTTTGGTTAATAAGATTTGTGCTGCAGGCCCTTTTCACCAAAATGCTGGCAGGCTTCTTATAGCATTACTGGAAACTAGACCCTACACAAATTACTAAGGCCTTTTGTATTTTAATGTCTTTTTTGTAATGATATTCAGTCCTTCGAGGCAGCTGCCTAAGAGAGACATTTGTCAACTTCACTTTGTTTTTAGGACAGATGAGCCGGAGCCAAAACCATAGACCTGAATAACTTGGAACTCCAGAGGAGTTTGGATCCAGATTTGAGCCCCACAATTTGAGGCCCTTGCTAATTAGTGGGCCCAAATTTCAGCCTCTCATGGTGTGCCGTGCATTAACCACAAACTGGGCTTGTGCTTACAAAGGGGCTCAACATTTGCTGCCGGCATCCTCAGTGCAGTAACCCAGCGGTAAGAACACCAAAACCAGCTGAGCAGAGTCGAAATGAAAGGCTCCCTAGCACAGCATCCTGGCTCTGACACTGTCCTATAGCCATTGCCTATAAAAGAGTACAGAAACGGCACAAGCACATAGTGATACTTCCCCAGCATAGCCTCCCCAACTTCAGCAGCACACCGGGGTGGAGTTTTTGTGTTGGCAGAGAGAATTTTCTTTGTTAGCACCAGCCACTCCTTTCTGAATTATCTATCACTGTTCCTGCTCCTCTTGCTCCCGAGGCAAAGAGCTAGAAGGGAGAACTTGTGAAATCCCAGTGCTGTGAGACAGCTGAGAAGGGCTGTTCTGAAATATGGGTCATGGGGAAGAATGTAGAGAGGCAGAGGAATGGCTGCAGAAAGTCTGTGCTTGGAAGGACTCAGACCCTGTGCTGTAGGATACCATGATAGCTTTTTGCAGAATTGTAACTGTATCCAGTTAGAAAACGGCTGAAGTTAAATCAGTATGGCATTCTTCCTTAGATAAAGCCATAATTTATAAATGCAGTTCTGCATTTTTAGGATCAACTCACACACACAGACCAAAAAGTAGTGATAGTAAAGGCAAAGTGTCTGAAATGTTGTCTGTGAAATGCATGTGCAAAACAAATTAACTTATAGATGGCATTTGTCCATATCCCCCATGTGATGCACTGAGAATCTCTCTAGTATTGCAGAATGCAAACGCTTTGAAAAGAAATTGCCCAAGGGATTTAATGTCTTTCCTTTACATTGTTTTTAAAAGGAGGAGTTTCTCACACTGTGTTTATTTGCTGCTAAGATACTGTTACACTAGCACCATCGCAGTCTGTTTCTCACTGCAGTATCCCATAAATTAGATTGTTGCAGTGAGTTTTAAGAATGTGCATACACTGCCTGACTAGAGCAATTTTATCTGAATAATGTTTCATGACCTTTCTTGCGACAAGGTCCTGACTAGAAAAGCATAGATTTACCAGGCATCCTGGCTGCACTGAAAGATTGTAATTACCATTCTATTTTATCAGTATTAGTAGAGAGAGTTCCTGCCCTGACATCTCCTCCTCAAACACAAATGAAAAGTTAGGAAGCTGTATGACTCAAGTAATGAAGTACTTTAAATCCAGGTACCTGTTTCAAATCCAACAATTGTGGAAATGATGGAAGAGCCATCGCCATCAAGATGACTTTCCAACAGGCTCAATGAGATGGTTTTGTGGCCTCAGTCCAATTCTTAATGGACAAGAGTCCACATTACAAAAAGCAACATACAACTGGCAGTAATTGATACTCTTTTGGCACTCAACAGAGAAGTGAAGTATTGAATGAGCATGAAGAATGGACTAACCTTTCACCTCCCCCTTATTCCAGGTCAGGGATGAGACATCTGATAGAGCCACATAGGAAGCTTGGGCTGCTGCTTTCTGTGCCGCCCTGTGCCGTACCCAAACAAAGGACTTTTTTCTTAACAAGCATTGGGCTGACACTTTTCATGAACTCTAAGTTTATATGAAAAATTTGGAGGATTTGAAAGTTAGTGTTTAACCTCAGGATTCTGCCTAAAGAGTACAAGCTACTGCTCCACATAAAGCCATGTCTTTCTGATTGCCAGCTGCATAAAAATCTATTACACTAATTCCCTGTTATACATATGCATATATAATGTGTATGTACATGCATAGCAGGAGTAAACGTATTAGTTATTCATGTATGTGTATACATAATAGGAGAAGTAATGCCTTTAGCTAAGATTGGCTAATGCTCATTTACAAGAACTTACTTTTAATTACTTATACAGTTTGCCAAAATTCAACTGTTACAGCTTAAATTTTCCATGGTGGGTGTCTGTCTCTAACTGAATTGGTTTTGGAATAGCTCAGATAAGTTCAAGAACACAGTTAGTAAAAATATATCCTTTTAGTCATGTTAAGAACTCTTGCAACCATCATGTTGAGAGACTCTAGCATGTCTGAGCTTTGGAGCTAAAGTTTGAAACTCCATAAGGAAATTGCTTTGATGTCAAGACTTATCTTCTGTCACTCCTGTGGAAATCTGATCTAGCTGTAATCTCCTAAAAAACCTAAATTCTCTAACACTCATGTTCTGTTAAAATGTAAATTCTCCAAATACTCTATCTGCAGTAAGCATGCTGTCTTCTCATAGAGCTATGACATCTTGGGCACAGTGTATATTTGCCTTCTCTGTGGAGAATACCCACTTATATACATATATATATATGAATATATAGTCCAAGGCCACTCACAATGTCATTCATACACATTGCATAAATCAGGCATGATAGCCCTATAGACCCATCTATCAGTAGTATTAGAGCTCAGCTCTTCTCAAGGACAATGTAGATGATTTTAGTTACAGCAATGAGGACAGAAGCACTGCAACAAGGATCAGGAAGCACCTGCATCATGGATCAGTGTGCTTATGTCTATCCTCAAGACTTCTCTTCATCTCAGAGTGAACCCATAAGATATCAAATGCCTAGTGTCTTAAAGGGGACATACCCAAAGACAGCTGGGGGCTGCCCTGATTAGTCTGTATCTCTACAGCAGCCAACTGCTTTGACCTGAACTTTGCTGAACCCTCTGGGTGGATTGGATATTGCTCACAGGGTGCTTTACAAACAAGTTTAAGGAACTGCATAGTAAAAAGGATGAGCAGTAAACATATAGAAGGGTCATTAACTTCTGAAGGATTCCAAAGTGAGGAAGTGCTTGAATTAACATTGTCCTTTCACGAATCCTAGTGTGAGGGAGCGAGGCAGAAATCTACACTTTTGTAAGCACTGCAAATGAGAACTAGAAGCCAAATATCTCAATGGGTTCTCACCCTCTGATCATGATACAAACACACAGGGGGAAGTGTAATGACTTTGTTGGTGATAAAGTTTTGAGTGGTGTGTATTAAAAATAAAAGGCTTAGAGACATCACAAAGGGAATTGAGTCAGCTTAAAAAAACATAAATATCTAATTACTCTTCTGTGAGCTCTCTGAATCCAGTACATTAAATAATATGAGGGCCAAATGGAAAAAATAGGTTTAACACATGTAATCAAAGCTTTGTTTAAATGCATACTCAGGGGAAGGACAAATTAAGGTTCTTGTCTCTGCTAAAAGGGTTGGACAGGATGATGTCCAGAGGTCCCTTCTAACCTCAACAATTCTGTAACCCTAACATTCTCTTACCAGTTTTTGGTATGATAGAGATACATGTTTAATCTCTAGATGGCCCCCCAAAAAGGGCCATCTAGAGAGACTATATACAAAACCTAATGTTTTCTTCCCTTTCTGTGTCATATTTTGAATCTCTTTTGTTATGCAAGTTAACCCTCAGGTTGCAAGCACTTTCCCACTTTGACAGCCAAATGAATATGATGAAAGGACACCTGTAGGCAATATAGAAGCCAAGAACACTCTGTACATCCATTTTTTAGTTAGTTTTCTTCTTTAGATCTTGTTTATCAGGAAAAAAAACCCAAAACCAAACCAACAGGTAAAGACAGGACAAAAGTTCATCTGCTATATTGTTGCAGTAAGAAAAAGCATAGAAAAGAACTAATTTTGTTACCTTGGCAAATGAATTAAGAATGTTCTCCACTCTGCAGTCTGTGCAAAATAAGTCCCACAGGAATTATGCAAGCACATTCTCATTATGATAGTTATGATTTAGATTGCATTACAAAAGTAAAAACAATCATTCAAATAGGCTTGGGTGCAGTGATTTGGAGAGAAGCTGCCACTCTGCCAAACAGAAAAAGAGAGTGAAGGCGTAGGGGGAAGAAATAAATCCTGCCAAAGTGAACTCATGCGAAGGTGAAGCCAAAATGCCCAGAGGTACAGATTAAATGCTCTTTATGTCCCAAATGTGTGTAAGCAAACTGCCCAAATAAGGTTTTGAACCGAAAGCTCAGGCTTCTACTGGAAACACCCAGAAACACAAAGATTAGATATTGTTTGATGAAAAGGATTCTGGTTTGGTTGTCTTGAATAAGCATTTGAAAATCTCATGTCTTCTGAACAGAGTACATTTTAATGCAATAGAAATGTTTCCAGGCTTTTTCAGTAACTGAAAACCAGCCCTTTAGTAATTCCACAACACAAGAAGTAGAGTACCACAGAATTTGCTTCCTTTTAGTTCCAGTTGTTCTCTGTTTGGTTTTTTTTTAGTTTGATGTCTGTAATGGCCATTTTAAAAAATGGAATCATTCAGATAATTCTTTATTGGCCCCTGACTTTAATGAAAAATTCACAGGAGAAAAAAGTTCTTATCTTAAACATAGCTGCTGACTTCCGATATCTCATTTTTCTCTCACAATAATCCCAGTGTTCAAAGTAGGTATTGTATTTATCATCTTTGTATGGAGCTGAATTTCACTTCACTTTTCTTTATGGTCTTATCACATCATTTACAAACACTTTATCTCTGTAACTGAAAATAAATGAAATCCTGGGCTTTCGATGAAATGCCATGATGAAATGGATGGTCCAAAAATCTATATTTAGATGACTGACTCCTGTTTGTAGAAGACATGATAAATGTTTCATGCATATAAACTGAAGGATGATGGATTTAATGATCACAGTCTAACGGGGAAATGTTATTTTGGAATAATTAAGTGTTCTGTCATTTGCAAGTCTAAATAGTCCATTGTTAGCTTGTGCTTTTGTCTGTCAACAAACCATTCCATTTTGTGAGGGTTATTTATCATTAAAACAATTGATGCGATGGGAACACATCACCAGTATGTGTTGCTAACAAGACATTTTGTGAGACCTTGATTTGGATCCATATTTCAGGGATAGTTAATTGATTTATGTTTCTGTCTTACAGAAGAAATATATGACAAGAACCATTGAAGGATTGGAGGTAGCTTTCTCATTTGAAGTGTTATATGTGAATTGTATTTGTTGTCCTTCTTAGAAATATTTTCAAAATTAAATTTAAGGCTCACATGTGCAAGCAGTTTGCACTGGGGTGTACTGCCCAGTTTCCAGCTGTTGTTCCAAAAGGGTGTAAGTATCTGCAGATTATGATTTGTGTCTGCTGGCTCTTATAGCTGTCCTGGACACATCAGATGTTATCTCAAATGGTCATCTCTGTTTAGACAGGTTAACCTCAATGGGAAGTACAGTGCCATGAGGAATACCTCAATGGGAAGTACAGTGTGCCTATGCTATTTTAAAATTTTTAATATCTGCATCAACAACCACAATCAAGACAGTTACAGTAGTCTGATTTCCCCTGTTGTGCACACACAATTTTTATTGAGTCTGTGTACAGAACTGAATACGGGTGCCTTTTTTCTCAACATTCAATAGCAGAGCAAATAATAAGAAATTCATTTGTTGGAAAGTAATATGAAAAGGGGAATTATTTTGACCGAAAAAATCAGTGGCTATACATTTGATTGTGTTACAATAGTGCCTGATATTTAATATCTGAATGATCCTCACAGCATGGGAAAATATAAACAAAAAATTTGTATTGTAATCACAAACACTGTTTCCTGGGTTGCATGATATTTATAAACGTTAGACCACTTCATATATCTTCTTGTTTCCTGATTCTAATAGCCAGCTACTTTTTACCACTCAATCCCAAACCAGTTTTAAAAGCATTTGGTATCTTTTCTTCATGTTATAGATTAAGGACTGAAGCATATGAAGGTGAGGTGATTTGCCCAGCATCACTGACAAATTTTAACCAAGAGCCTCGATCTCCTGACTCCCCACTCTGTGCTCTGGTCAGTGGTGGCTCTGTGAAATGTCTTGTCACACCAGTTTCTATACTTTGCCAGATATGGAAGCCTTTTATCACAGCTCTGAGAAGAAGAAACAGTTTCCCTTTTTTTTTTTTACTGGCCAGTTAATTACCTTGCCATGAGTCTCTACTCTCTGCATTCATACATCCACAAGACTTGTGACACCTACTAGTCAAGTAGAAATCTTAGCATGCACAAGTGTTGAAGCTGTGAAACAGATATATCCTATCATCAATGATTTGCAGTGGGCTGCAGGCAGAAGAGAAGTACTGAAAATATTCCCGTAGGTCTAGAGCTGGGATCAATGGTTCAAATCTTGACAAAACTGGCTGATACATTGTGGCATATATATTTAAGTCTCAAAACTCTTTAGAGATTCTTCTAGCACTTTTCCCCATGAAAGACTCTTCTGCATCACTGCTTTCCAGGTCATTTTTTTAATCCTGGGTGTAGACAGTAAAGAATGTCTTCAGCAGACCCTTGAAAAAAGGAAAAGGGGAGGTAAGGGGGAAGTACATCTACTCCAAGAGAACTTTGAATAGAAGAGTATTGAAAGGGTTGGGTTTTTTTCTTTTTTAAGATTAAACATTTTTGGAGTTTTTGTACTGAAAGACTTTTTCCTAGTCCTAAAATATACTAAACTTGGATATTAATTATAAGTCTTAATTTAATAAATAGATGGTATTTATCAGGCCTAGGTTACATTTTGTTTCTTAAAAAACATTTTGTCATTTTTTCTTTAATTGTTCCACAAATGTATGTAAGTTTAGCAATTATTTAGATGCATTGTACTGATGAGATAAATATCGTGGAGCTTCAACACTGCTTTCAGTACATAATTTTGTTACAATATAATTCTCCATTTATCTTTTTGCCATAATATCCATTCTTTGTTAATATCAATTCCTTATTTATGGGAATAATCTATTCAATTCTACACTCCATAGCCTAATTATCTAACGAAGATAAACTTTGTTCCTTTTGGAGCAGATTTTCCTAAGAGCCTGGATTTCAACACCATAAAGCCAGGACAGTTCTACAGAAATCAGACATGCTTTGGGGGGGCATCACCCTGAACTCGGAGACACTACCTTGAAATTAAAATCAGTAAGGGAGGCTGCTCCAGTTGTCAACAAGCACAGTTCCTTAAGGACAATAGTATAGGATAAAGAACCAATGGGGCAATGTCTGATCTGCCCCCTTAGCCCACCCTGGTTATGCTGAGGCTGCTTCCTGGATACACAGGGACCTGAGCAGAAGCTGTCTGCTGCCAAGGCATTGCTGAGCTCCTTGACTGTCCCAGAATATGGGCTTTCATGCCCATCTTTCAGCCAATGGAAGAAATTGCCACTTGCAAGGGAAGAATAATTTCTAGTGTCTCAAGCAAAAACTAGTGAAGTATTGCTTCTATTTCACTCATTGCTAGTACTCCGGGACCAGTCACAACTTAGTTAAACTAGACAAGGCCCAGAACAGCATTGTTGACCTCGGTCTGTACAGATATGAGCCAGTAAACATTGAGGCAAACAAATAACCTTTGAGTTCGATTAGTCACAGAAATTAAGAGGCTGAAATGCTCAAGCACTTGCAGAATCAGACATTTTGCTGGTAGTATCTTCTAAATATGGCATAACGAGTAGGTCTGGTGGAGTGATTTCAGTATTAAGTCTATTTTTTCATTCCTAAAACAGTGAAAGGCTTACCAGCAAACCCATTAAAATTATTTTCATGACACAGTGAATATTTTGAATATATCAAGTCAAGGTTTCAGTTAAATATGTTCATATGGTGTCAAGCTTAGCAATTTATTAGAGAATCCTTACCTAATTTGATATAATTGATGTTAAAGCCTTTTTTCCTTTGCCTAAATATGCTGTTTGTGTATTCCTTTTAAATGAGGGTAAGAAGAAACGGATTTGTAGAAGATACTTTTAATTGATTCCAAAGGGAATACCTACCATGGAATCTGCTGACGAGTTCTGTGGGACTCTAGATTCCAATCTTTCAGCATGCATATTTTTAATGACAAGAAGCTGTAATGCTTAAAAAACTGAATTTAAATTATAAGCACAGATAATTAATGTCTGCTCTCTCCTAATGTCTTATCAATAACCACCAAACCTCAAATTAGGTCAGGGACATCTGCATTGTCTTAGAGAGCCAAATTGCATAAAAAGGAATGGGAGTAGAGCTGCTATCAAGCTCTTTGAAAGCTTCAGTCAGACACTGCATGTTAAATCCTTGATTTTCAGTTACGTGGTGGAAGTATCAGCACAATATATACAACATGCTGTATCATTTGCCATCCCTCGTTATTTAGACATTTGCTTTTCCTCAGTTTTCACACAGGTCAATATTCATTCAAAAATTAAATAGGGCTAATCCTTTGGCCAGCTTCATGGTAGCCGTCCTCTCTCTGTGAAGAATCCCACTAACTCCAGGAGAACTAGTTGCATGACTGAAGGTTGCTCAGAATTAATAATGATCAGACTTGGCATTTGTAGTGTGATTTAAGGCTAGCTTCGGGCGATAGGAAGCAAGACTCTCAGGATGCTGCTGGTATTGATTCACTGTGTAAAAAACTGGGCAAGGTGTTTAACAACATAACTTTAAAACAAAAACAGCAATGGTGTTATGCATCATGTAGCTGTGACAGGATTTAACGAACACTCCATATTACATTCTGTAGATTCATCTGTTCAAACTGTATGTATTTTATTAGGATATGAATGCTTAAGTAGGAATGTAGCATATAGGATACATAAAGTAATCCATCACTTCTCTTCAGCAGTGACAGGGACTTAGAAGTATTTCTTCTAGTTTTGGCTACTACACTCCAAAAAAGACCTGTGGACTAATTGCAGAAAGTCCTGAGGAGACCAACAAAAACAATCATCAGAGGTGCAGAAAATATGATCTATCAGGAAAGATTGACAAGAGGGGGCGTACAGCCTAAAGCAGAGAAGACTGAGGTGAAACACAATAACGAGCTTCAGGTGAAAGTGAAAAGGAGATTAAAGCTACATGCAAGTAAACAATGTTCTAGTGATACACAAAACAGGGAAATGCAACAGATTTCTTGGGGATGTGTTGTATCACTGGACTTCTTGAAGGAGAAGACACCTGCCAGGGATGACAAGTATAGTCAATGTGGTCTTTGGGCAGGGACAGAGTAAATGAGACTTCACACTGCTTTGTAGTGCTACAATTCTACAGGTCTGTGATTGAAATGTGTTGCAATAATATAAATTGCTTTTGTGTTACTACATTTTCACTGTTCCTTATCAGGTAGATAAAATTACTGGAGATATAGGCATCATCTCTACATGGAATCTGTAAAAAAAGTCCTATGCACTGTTCAGTTGCTATGCCAGGATCCTGCCTATCACTGCAAAGATATACTGTGGCTAGAGAGTACTCCAGAAAAACATAGCAATTCTATGTAAGTAGCTTAGAAAGTAGGGCAAAATATTCTGCTACTTCCACCTCAGCAAGGACAGATGGAGGTGCACTCTCTCCATGCAGGCATGAGCAGAATAGAAGTGACCTGAAGCAGAAGGCCTGTTCAGAATGTCTGGCTGTGAGGTCCCCATGAAATAACAGTTCACTTCTTATTTAACTCCTTATCTCCAAAATGTTTCCAAGGCCTCAAGTATTAGTCAGGTAAAGATCAGACAGAGTATGCCTTTAAAGGGAGAGCAGATGGGCACATCTGTTTGTTTGACAGGAAAACTTATGTGTTGCTTGACCCGACAAACATTTCTTGGTGTTGTGGAAGAATTGCACAAAACATCTCAGACAGTAACTGAAAAGCATACCCCAATAATTGAGATATGATGGTAGAAAGCCCACAACAAAATGAGTTTGATAGTTCTAGCTCAGTTAAAGGAACATTGTTCAGCTTGATAACTCTGAAATTAGCTGTGCTACCTGTGCTAAATTACTCTGTCTTGCTGTGTTACTTGTAAGAGCTCTTTATTTTTTTTCTTTTCAGTCGAACAAGTTATATGAAAATACACTATGACAGAAGCAAACCAGAGCCAGCATTTTCAGAAAGGTATTCTGCCCACCAGGGATTTTCTGTTTGTTCCTGCTCTCTGCCTCTGATGGTGATTTTAGCAGGTAATTGGGCACCTTTCTTGCCAAAGTGATACTGCAGAAGTTAGCTTTTACTGACTCAGGCCTAGCAACATGCCTCCAGTCTTAGCTTTCAGAATCATACCATGTAGGTAGTTTTAATCTAAGCCTTAATTTAAAAAAGAAAAAAAAAAAATCTATTCCTAGCCCTTATAGTTCCAAAAGAGAAATTTCTGTCCAATGTGTAACACTTGCTGTGAGATCTGCTGATAACCTCAATATCAGTAGCATCATTGCCTAGCATCAGGCGTTGGCATAGAAGAGGAAGATATCTAGCCCTATATCCATCAGAAGAGATAATCTTTATCCTCTTTCACAAAGAGATCCTTGAGCTAGTACTGGCCAATCTGGTATAACACAGCTCTGATTTCTGTTGGAAATACTAGCTCTAGTTCTGAAAGCTGTATAATTACATTAGCGTTGTTCCATGCCTGAGGTAATAAGCTCTGCCTTGCTGCTGCGTGACCAGCTGAAGCTCAGTGCCGCTCCAACTGCTGCACCCAAAGTGGTACCCGGCACTGGGTCAGCAATAAAAGCCTCACCCAGAAGAGTTTTTACAGTTTTCTGTTGATGCCACAGTTTGACCCACAAAAGAAACAGACTGGGTTTTTGGAAGTCCAGAGTACCTAACTGTCCCTGTAAAATCAGTAGAAGTTTTTAATATTGCTGAAAATCAAATCCAATGCCCATATCATGAGGGCATCTGGAATGCTAGTCACGCAAGTCTTGCTTACTCACAGCACTGTCTCTGGATATTTTTACAAAATCTACATTCTCAGCAATAAAATATCTGTTGCTATGGGGCACTTGTTTATGTTTTTATGTGAACTGATAATTGCACTGGAGCTCCTTCTGTCTGTAAAAATGGTAGAGTTTTTCAGTGAGCCTACAAATGTAAAGATACTCCTGATTTTATATGAGAAAAAACAAATATATGGGATAAATCAGTGCAAGCAGTTATCCAGGCAATTGCAAGTATGAATCGTACGTTTGGCATGTGACAAAATACAGTTTTGTACCTTTATAAACTTGTAAGCTCAGCTCTCCTCTGAGTTCAGCAGCCGTATTACTATGTTCACCTGTCAGCTCTCAGACCTCATGGCTAACTATCCTTGACTGGGTGGGTCTCAGCCTGCATTTCTCTGAGCAACAAATGCCAGGCAAGTGTTAGAAATGTGACATCATTCAAAGCAGACAGGTAGATTTTGTATGTTTGAGACAATTCTATTATGACATTCCTGAACCTCAAACACTGCAGAAATACAATACTTACTATGAATAAAAGAGCAAAAGGAAAGTAAAATAAAACAAACTGTAGTTACGCTTAACTCACACACTGCAAACATTAACCCTGTGAGGCAAAAATCCACAGGAACAGAGTCTCTTTTGGTTCAGCTTCGTAATTTGTGTTTGATCTTTTTGCCCCAAAGACACGCGGGCACTACCATAGCCACTGATACAAATGTTATGTATTAACTGTCCCCTTGCTTACTTTCCTTTGGTGAACTCAGTCATACTTCTTCATGTGAAATTTGACTGCCTCCATTAGCTCAGCCCTCAAAGGCACTTACATAGAAGCTCTCTGAAAATGCTACCAATGGTCTCACAGCTATATGAGCAATTTGTGATCCTGGATTTTTGGCCCTGTGCCTTGGAGAGTCCCTCTGAATGAGGATCATGACTTTTCTTCAGAGCTGGCTTCCACATTTTGTTTCCATCTGTCCCAGGTTCTTGCCTGTAAAAAAATCATGGATTTACAACCTACTTATTCTGGTTAGAGGTTTCAATTTGTGTCCAGTTCATTTTTCCTTTAAAAAAGATAGGGTTCATGTTTTCTTACAGCTTCCCAACTTTGTTCTGTTCTGTGTCCGATGTAATTGCTGACAGATTAATGCCCATCTGTCACAGTTCCACACTGTTCATTTTTAGTGAAAATATTCTGTACTTACTCTTCTGAGTGTTACAACCTGAAAAGAACCAAATCCAAATCCATAATAATAACATTACCAGAATTAGATAGCTATCAATGACAAGTCAAGGAAGTATTACATATGCATATACATATGTGCTTTGCAACACCATGGCTGGGCAGAGTAAATTACCAGTGGCTCTAGGATAAGGGTGTGTATAACAGAAAGCAACCACAAAACTGGGGAGCAAAGACCTTGGAAATACAGGAAGAGGAGGGGGCCAGAGACCCAGCAGACAGACACATGGAAGGTCATTGATACAGACATGTAGCAGCCTAATGAAGCTGCCCATAACAGAAAGCATAGGTGGAATGTCTTTAAGATCTATCTATAAGACAGCCACAAAAGCAATTGATTGCCTTTATCTTGCACTTCAGAATCAGATGTGCAGAACATATGGCTCAGATCCTATCCTGAACTCCTCTCTTAGTGCTGTGGTAGTAGCACAATAGTACGTAGTACTATGGTAATACTGTCTTACTACCATAAATACAACTGTGTTTTGGTACCTGGTTGTGCATGGCTGATCTGGTTACCTGCTTTTGAGGACTGGCTGTTAATTCCGCATGCAGCAATTAATGGAGGATGTAGGCAAACTAGGAAACTCAGTACTACTGAAAATCTGCCATGAGGAAGGAAACATCCTCTATCTTGCTTTCATGATCTAAACTGCAATTCAGCCTCAACAGCCTAAGCGCCTAACTGACACATTTGTCTTTTCACCTTCACCATTTGGTACTAACGGTTTTAAGTATCTAAACAGCCTATGTAATCAGGAATCAGTCAGCCAAGAAGTAGTAACCAGACCTGTAACAGAAAAAATTGAGCAATGGATTGAAAGGATCACAACCTTTGTCTCATCATCTCTAGGACACAGGAAAATGAATTCTCAACTAGAATCAGGGATTTCAAAATCGGGTCCAAATACATGGACTGAGGATGTTTTCCATGGGTCATTAGAAAATGCAGAATGAATTTGTGATGTCTAAGTGTTAATATAAAGTGAGAAATTCAGTTACAGGAAATCAATGAGTTCAAAAGATGAGCCATTTGGGTATTGCAGCATACAGGAGAAGAAACCAGAGGTAGGATAAAAAACACTGAAAATAAAACCAAAGAAGCCAAAGAAACAAAAAATGGGATAAAAGAATCCAAAAAAAGTAGAATAAAAAAAGGTGAAGATTAAACAGAAGAAGATTAAATAAAGTTAGAACCAATGCCCAGAAGAAAGGATTCTGAGCAGCAGAAATGCTGAGGTTTCTAGAAAAAGGAACATAATGTAGAGAAAAAGAGTAACCAACTCCCATAAGAGGAAGCAAGAGCTAAACGAAAAATTAAGTGAAGGCCAGGCTACTTTTCAAGCTGTGCT
Source organism: Pandion haliaetus (assembly GCA_013401275.1). Classification (NCBI taxonomy): domain Eukaryota; kingdom Metazoa; phylum Chordata; class Aves; order Accipitriformes; family Pandionidae; genus Pandion; species Pandion haliaetus. The sequence goes on along the minus strand of VYZV01006628.1, from coordinate 301,755 downwards.
GGAAGATAAAAAGAGGAATTAGAGGAGAAATATGATCACATGCTGTGTTGTTAAGAAATATGACAGTTTGAAAACATTTTTTTAGATACCAACTTTAAAAAAATAAGTATCAAAAATAGGTATTGCAACAGCTGTACAAGTGGGGAATAACTTAACGTGAATGGAGATGTCTGGTATGACCCAAATTTTGTAGGACTTCGTAAGAGTCCACAAGAATATAAGACTCCCTCTTCATTATGAATGGAGTGCAAATTAGTAACATAAAAACAAGCACAAGAAATGGTAAAACTAGTGTTCACCAGATTAATTTCCAAACCAAGGACAAATGGACAAATCACTGTTGAAACAGAACTGGACACCAATCATGTTAGAACTATCAAAAAAGGACTTATGATCCTTAAACAGGAAAAACATACAAATTGGCTAGTAGCACTGAAGGAATATCCAGGGCTAAACAGTGAAGATCAAACTTTAATTAATCAAGCAGCCACAACAAAGTTTGGCTGGGCTTTATTTACTCAAAAACACAAAGTAATCCAAAAGGTAAAAGTGTACTAAGGAAGGGAACTTGACAGGTCTGACAGTTTATTTAAGGTGTTGGTAAATCATTGGTAAGTTGTTTCACACTGCAGAACAAAGAGCAAATTAAAATGGCCAAGGGTTATACACAAGAAAAGAAATTGTTGGGGACTGCAGCCAGGTTAGTGACTGAGAACACTGGGGAATATTTATAAAGCGGGTTTCAAACTAACCGTATAAGAAGGGCTAAACCAGGCTGAGAAGGTGACTATGCCCAGAAAATCAAGCAACCATGAAATTGGAGAATTTTGTAGATAATATTTGAAGAGCTGAAGAAATTTTACAAGAAGGATGTGAGAGTTAAAAACCTATCAGGCTAATAAGGGGTGAAAAAATCTGTTCCAGTTGTAACCTTCTCTAATCAATGACTAAAGGGTCAAAAAAAAATACACAGGTAAACAGGATCATGGATAGGACTGTAATAGAAACTACTGTGTATCCAGCAACCATGGGGAAAATGTTAGCCTGGTCCTAAAAGATACTGCAGACAGAAGCACAGGATGGCAGGAGAAACAGGAAAGAAATAGAGCGAGGAATTAAATGACTGATTGTGGTTCTTGAAGGGATGTGAAATCCATAGAGAGAAGCCTACATATTTGAAGCCACCATGGAAAGCTGAAAGGTCTTTCAAATTTAGAGCCAAGAGTTGCATACCGCACGAATCAAATTAAATATTCCTTTGAACACAAATTTTTGAATTGTCAGCTGTAACATATCTTGGGCTAAACCCATGCAGACAATGGATTAAAAAATATATGAGTAGAATGGAAAGAGAGACACCTAAGTACTTTATTGAGAAGTGTAGGGGTAGTGAGTGGGACATTAAATAGTATAGATCTCAGGTCCATATCTAATGTATTTGCATTTATCACTGATGGGCAATCACATGATTAAAGCATTCTTACAGACAAATGGAAGTTTACACATTTTACAACATAATGAAGGAGACCCATGTTCCTTCTAACATCCTTCATTAGTTTCAAGTGTTATAAAAACAGCAGAAGAATCCATCTGGATTGTTATCTGGCCTATGTCACGTGCTGGTATGCAAAGCTTATTACAAAGTACCCTGACATGCAGCTTTACAGCATCATGATTGGGAAAGAGGACAGTTTGTATAGTGTTATATTGGGAATACTTTATAGTAAATTTGTATAAGTTAGCGGTCTCACGTTTGTCTTAAGAAAATACTAAGAAATGGTAGAGGCCATAAATTCTCTAACTGTGGAGATATACTGATAATCAAAACAACTCTGTATGATATGCAAGCATGTACCAATTTAGTAGAAAGATTCTTTTGTTTTCAAGGATGGCGTGGTTTCAGCTCATCCAGTAACAAAGCACCACGAAGCCGCTCACTCACCCCCCACCCCCTCGCCTGGCCACGTTGGGATGAGGAGAAAATACAAAGGCAGGCTCGTGGGTCGAGACAAGGACTGGGAGGGATCACTCCCCACTTATGGTCACGGACAAAAGACAGGCTCAACTTGGGGAAGAAACAAAATCCATTTAATTTACTACAAATCAAATCAAAAACAAAACACAAGGGTATTAGGAAGGGAAACCAAACATCAGAACACCTCCCCCCACCCCTCCCGCCTTCCCGGCTCAGCTCCATTCCCGGTGCTTTCTACCTCCTCCCCCCGGTGGCGCAGGGGAACAGGGGATGGGGGTTCAGTCAGCTCGCCACACCTTGTCTCTGCCGCTCCTTTCCTCAGGGGGAAGATTCCTCACTCGTCCACTGCTCCACCGTGGGGTCCCTCCCAC